>BPLR01021671.1:0-94562 GCA_021605095.1 Caerostris extrusa | reverse complement strand
TTTAGGTGTATTAAAATTTGATTTGAAATCCTAAGTAGGAGGTTTAAATGACCGGAGCTTTACGTATTTATTTTCAGATTTTATATTGACCCCTCAAGTAAGAAAGAATATATAGTTTCTTTACAAATCATGTTTATTTAACGAACCTTTCAGATGGATTTATTTTGAGTTTAAAGACAATAAGGCCATTTAAGCCTCTTACTTGGCTGCTGTAATTGTCAGAACTACTGTATTCTATTCTGAAGAACTTGGATATACACAAGAACGTCGAAAATGGGGACCAGAACTCCTTCAGATAAGGTAATGAAACTTTTCTGTATTAACAAAGATTTAACTTTGATTTATTCTAATGCATCAAGTTTAAAGTGTTTGCATTTTTTTTTTTTTTTTTTTTTTTACATTTACGTGAAACAATTATAGATTTGTTTCAATTAAAATATAACTCATTTCAATTTTCCATTCGCAAAGAAAACATACTACTTATACATTTTTTTTCTTTTTGTTATTCGTTAATTTATTAGGCAATGTTTTTTATTATTTTTTTTTTATGTATATAAGAAGTTATTCTGAAGGAATATTATTAAATATTTTTAGTTAAATAGAAAATTGTCATTGGGATATAATTTTCGACAAGGATTTCATTTGCACTGTAGCATTCTAAATATATTTTACTGAATTTAAACTTTTAAATTTTTAGTTTCATATTTTTATAAATTTGTCTACCATATGTATAACTTGTTCTTATTATATAGTGCATAAAATATCATTTTTTTTTATTTCTGAACTGCAAAAATTTTTTGCCAATCTAATACAATATTTGTTAATTGTTTCATTTTTTTTTTTTTTTCGTAATTACCACATTGAAATTTTTTTTTTTTTTTTTTAATGCTTAAACTATAGAAAGAAGAATTAAATTATATGTCAAGTAGGTAACATAGATTAAAATTTACTTGTTATTTTAAATAGCACTTTGTTAATTTGTTTGTATGATTAAAAATTACATACTGTAAATTTTCTCTTTCAATCTGTTTGTTGATTACTTTGTTTCTTTAAGAGATTAAGAAAAAGCTTTCTTAGCAAATGTTAGTATTATTTTGATTACTTAATAAAGAATTTTGGGAAAGTAATATAATTTAGTTTTTTGGTTTTTTTTTTAAATGAAACAATATTATCTGCGTAATGTGTTCTGGGGATATTTGTGATACTGATACATAGTTGGTTAAATATTTTGAAGTTATTTCATACAAGATAAAAATTTCTAAATTGTGTAAAAAATTAATTGAAATAATTCACATTGGAACTTCTAAAAATATAATATCAAAAATATAGTCCCAAATATATAAGTTACAAACAGATTCATTCAAATATGTTGAAAGAACAATTCTTAAAGATTCAAGCAAAATGACAAAAAAAAAAAAAAAAAATAGATTGAAATAATGACTAAGCTTTTCAGTAAGATCAAATCAAATTTTCTCAATAAGATCAAATGTATATCAACAAAAAAAAAAAAAAAAAAAAAAAACTTTTTAAATTGTGTATGTTTATATTGTACATAATTTAAAGCTCACTAAAAATTATTCAAAATTATATTTAATGTTCCAATTAAATAAAATTAACATTTACTTATGTAATAGATAGAAAAAAAAATTATAATACTTGAATTAAATTTATTTTGAATAAGAACATCATTAAATTTTACAATACAGAACAAATAATTCAAATTAGTTCTATTAGTTGGAATAATCTTAAAAATCCAAGAAAATAGTAGAAATAAAAAGCTTACTGTGATGAATACAAAGTAAAAAAAATCATTTGTTTAATGCGTAATTGGCTTAATTACATGTTACATTAACATTAACATTAGGCTTTATTATATCTAATACTGAACTAAGATAAGTTTATTTTCTCCTGATTTACATGGAAGATAGGTTTCTTAGAAAAGTGTGTAAATCAAAAACAAATTAAAATGTGTTTAATTCACTCATTTATTTCAAAGTAAAATAAAAACTAGTTATTATTTCATAAATTTTCAAAGCATTATTCGAATCCTCTTTGAGCTGTGTCTTCCAGTGATATCATTAATGCTTTTTCCATTGCAACATGTTATGTATGAAGCTATGCTCAAATTATAGAAGATCCAGCTGCTTCACTTTTTCTAATGGTCTTCATATTTTCTTATTATCCTTATTGATCCTTATTGTGGCCTCATTCATGGAATCAAACTTTGCTTTCTAAAGAAAATTTTTCTTTTATGTATTCTTTTTGGCATGGTAAAACCCCTAAAATTTTATAGATTTCGTAACATTTTTTATAATTTTATTGTTTTTCACTAACCTGTAAATATGAAGTTTAAAATAATTATGAATAGAAAACACAATGATGTACTCCTTTTCTGCTGTTGAAAATTTACTGCACTAAATTACATGAATAAAAAGTTTGATCGTACATACAAAATGGGAAATTGTCATTTATAGATTGGAATAAATGAATTCAAAATAGTATGGAATTAAAAAAAATGACAAATATGAGTGTTGATACTAAACAAGTGAATGGAATTAAAAAGTGTATGCTTTTTTTTATTAAAGTTTGTATTAAAATGACTATTTTATATTGTTTATTTTTAGGGTTTTAAACATTGCTAGTAGTGGCTATTTATTTTGAGTCAATACCAAAGCCAATCATATAAAATAAAATTATTATAAGTGACACTACATAAACAAAACTTATGACATGTTAATCAAGAGTAATTGTACAAAATTTTTAAAGAAATAATGAAGCGCAGGGCACATCTTGAAAAGCTTAGTGTAAATATGTAATGTACATATTCAAAATTTAACATAATTGTAGAATGTAATTATTTTGAACATTTAATGAATAGTTACATTTGTTAATTACATTAATTACTATATAATTTTTTTAGCTTAATTATATTCTCCGAGCTATACATAGCTATTGAGATAGCTTTGAGTTTGTGAGCTTAAATTTATTTTATTTACACATTTCTTTAGGGAAGAACTAAATTTCTTTTATGGATTTTTTCAAACAAATTTAAAGTCTCCTTTTACTACCAAAAGGGCCTTGCTTAAAATTTTTAATAGTAAATTCGTAAAAAACAGTAAAAGGCAAAAATAAAAATGTTTTAGAACTATGCAAACGATCATCAAATCTCAAACTCAACAATTACGTTTACTGAAGTAAACTTGTCCTATAGATTGATGATTCTTGGTGTGTCATATGGATTCCAGAGGAATATGTGTCCAAGATATAAAAATAAATATAGGTACTCTTTCTCGTCAGTTTTCATTACAAAAGTCACCAAATAGCTTATAATCAACCAAAGGTTTCTTAGAAATTAGAGAGGTTACCTCCACAGTTGCTAATGGAACACTAGCATCTATGTAATTTTCTTTGTTAAACAAATTTCCATTGCAACATAACAGATTCCAAAATCTGTAGAGTTGACTATCTGAATATAATAAGTGTGAGGCATGGGTAGCAGATGTGTTCTTTTTATACTTATTTTCAGATTTATTATTTATATACATATTTTCAGATAAATACACTCAAATAAAATATAGATGTCTCAAAAAAGAAACATGATATTGAAGAATTGGATTCTGATAGTGAACAAAAGTTGCATGCAATGAAAATAAGAAAGCAAAATTTGCAGTCCGCTTACAAATATGAAGATATTTAAGCTTTTGATTTCATTTGGATAGGAAGTGGAAGATCATCCTTTGTCATTATATTTAGCTAGTGGGTGTAAAATGGCAAATGAATCATTTCTTCGTAAATGAGTAAACATTTTAAAACTACTAACTTGTTTACAAGATAAATTTACATATAAATTTTTTCAAGTGATTGTCTAAAAGATAGCAAACAAATGTGGCAAATTCTTTCCCAGCCTTTAATGGAAACTTCAAATGATTTTGGTTTAACATTAACAGAAGAACTAGCAGCTATATCCATTGATCATGGATTGATGATTAAACATAAGGAATTGTCTCTTGAAACCTTTTAGGTTTCTCTGAAGAATGTGTGTCATTGTCTAAAAAAAGGCTTTGAAGGTTTTACTACAATTTTTAACATTATTATGTTAATTAGAATTTTCTACCCTAACTACAATTAAGTGTAAAAGAGAAGAAATCTTCAATGTATTAACAAGAAAGAGTGATATTTAAATATATGGCTTAATATTGTAGAAATTGCTAGGACAAATGAGTTCATGTTTCTTATAAGCAAAAAAAATGAATAACCTAAAATGTTTTATTTTATCTCTTTTTTTTTTTTTCTGTAATATTTGACTTTATTATAACATATAGTATTTCTCAGAAACTTGTATCTACTGTGACTATAATTATTTATAGTTCTTTAAATGCAACCCAATTCAAAAAGTTTGAGAACCACCAGTTGTTTTTTAACTTCTTGATATTTTACTTTGCTCTCTTTACAGTTTGAATATAATTATAAAATTTAAGCATTTTTCTAACAAATTGTGAATCATTTACAAAAAGTTGTGTGCCTGTCAGAAAATTTTATTGCAATATGAAAACAATACTTGATATTTAGAACAGAAATAAACCTCATGATGATTATAAAAAAAAGTTAACATATTTTTGTTTCTTCTTTAATTTGATCAATTAGTCAGTTATTTGAAAGGAATTGTTCACAAATTAGTATAATAAGCTTAGTTAACTTACTTGATATTAGTGTTCAAAATATTTAATATTCAAGCTAGCATTTGCGTATAATGCCTGTATTATATATTGTCTTTGTTTATATGAGCAGAAACAAATCATTACTTTAGCTTTTTAATAGCTAATTACTGTGTTTTTATAAATTTATAACAACTCTTGTCATTTTCATTTTTAAAAAATATATCAATATCTTAAAATGTTTCTGTTCAAGAAATATTTTACAACAATTCACTGGGTTTCTGAAAAGAACTTAACAAAACTTGATTACATTCAAATTTAATTATTAAATGAAATTCAAATTTTCTGTTTAAAAGAACAATTAAAAGAAAAATTAACTTTTTGTCATTTTTCTTTGTTTCGAATTATACTCTATATAGTAATGTAAATTGAAAAATTATTTTAAAGTTTCAATAGTGTTTATTGAAATGTTGATTAGCATTTGTTCAATCCATTGTCCATCTTTTACGTTTGGAGATTATTAAAAACTAAAAAGCCTGACACTATTAGTTTCAATCTTATTAACACCAAATCAACATTTGTCTATATTGCTACCTTTTAATTTGCTTCTTGCAATTTTAATTTATTAGTTATAAATTTTTATCCAAGCTATAGAAGTATATTTCAATCGATTCAGAAGTTTTTATTATATAGAAATTTAAATCCTATAAGATCAAGCCAAACCAGATGAACCAAGATAGATGCTTTTTGAACACACTAGATACTGAAGATATGTACCATGTTGCATGTTTCACAATATTGGAACTTGCATATCTATATGTACTATTAGATTATGCATCATTATTGCATTAAAATATGAATTTTAGGATCAATATTCAATGTATTAATATCCTATCCTACACTATGTTTTATACACTTGACTTTGTGTAGAAAATGTCTCATTATTATGTTGGCTTTTTTACGCATAAATTAATTTGTGAAGGTAAATGAAATGTCATGAAGAGTAATGATTGATTTCCTAGGTTGAGGAAGGAGACATTCCTATGTTGCATTTTGAAATTAATTGCAAAAATTTAAAAGTGCAAATTAATTATGTAATGTTTACTTATTAGTTAATTTTACATTATTTAAAAAAAAAAAGTCTCTTGCCACTTTTTTTAGTATAATAAAGTTCATTTATATGGAAATTTAGATTAATCATATTGTTGTTTTATGGTTGCAATGATCATGCAAACCTTCTGTTTCTCACATTAAAATCAGAATAAGCTCTCCTGGGTGTTTGATTAATTATTTCAGTAATAAAATTATATATATATTAAAATTATACAAAATTTGTATACAAACTAATTGGCTGTCCAAGCATTAAAATTTAAAATTCAACCATTCATTCATTCTTCAATTTTATCTAAGAATGGATTTTGAGATTGTATCAAAATCCATTCTTCAAATAATTATATATATATATATATAATATATCAGTTTCATTTGAAGCATATATATGTTTTTGTACGAAGGAAAAGGTTCTTATTCTCCAATTAAGTATAACCAATTCATAAATTTTATTATATAATTGTGTACTATGGTTTTGATAAGTACTGCATTATCATAGAGTGAAAGTGTAAATTTTAAATTTTAACTGGATTAATAAGATTTGATAACATTTAGTTCAATAGAATTTAAAATTTTTGGTACATTTTCGTAAAATTACAATATTATGGTTTCGAAATTTGAATTTAAAAAATATAAATTTTTGTATCAGGGTGGAATCAAAAATGCTGTACTAAAATTTCTATTTCTTTATTGGCCCATTATTACATATTAATATAATTGCTTTTTTAAAAAAATTCTTGTTTTATTTCAATGAAACATTGTAAAATTTTCATAAATCTGAAAGGAAATTCAAAATGGTATGTCATTGTAAATAAGTTTTTTTTTTTTTTTTTTAATTTATCAATTTTAATGACCAAAACTACCATCTTTCATTGGATCATTGTCATTGGTCATAATTTTTTTTTTTTTTTTAAAGAAACTTCTCCCACATATTACTTGAAATGTTTATACAAAAAAAAAAAAATGTGTGGTTTTTTTTTTTTTTTTCCTCCATTAGTTTCTGCACAGATAGTTTTATGAAATGTTTGGCGCCTAAACAAATAAACCGGTAGTGGTAGTGTATCTAACTCTATAACGATGTTTTTTATCTTTTAATGTCGTAATCTCTTATTCGTAATCCCCAGCTTCGTATAATCCGTAGGCGATTCGTGCTTTTGCATGATCATTTTATGTCAGTAAAAAGCAAGGTAAAATAAAGTAGGTTTTGTAATTGTATTTGTTAATTTAATATTACAAAAACCGGCAAGAAGATCTTTATGCAAGACATTTTTCCAACGATTTGTAATCTTCATATTTGCTGTAGAGATAAAATCTTGATCCAAAATCTCGGTTTATTAATGTGGCCTTCTGTAAAACGATTTTTAATTCTTGTCTGTGACTTCATTCCAGATCTTTTATATCGATGTAGGATGCGCATCGCGTTTTGTCTAATTTTGTTAGTCTTCTATTCTCTACAGTCGTAATTGTGAAAATTGCTCATTTGTTGTTGTTGTTGGCCAAAAAAAGGTGTTTTTTGTAGAATTTTTTATAAAACATAATAAAAAAAAAAGGGTGCTGATTATAGACAGAAAATGATACTAAGAAACAAAAAAAAAAAAACAATCTTTTATGCATGAATACTATTTTAGTGATTTACTGGTTGACTTACATTTGCTTTTATCATTTTGGTGGTAATTTTTTTTTTTTTTTTTTTGTTGTTTTTAAACATTTGAATAAAACAAATAATTTATATATTAGAATTTTTTTTTTTTTTGTAAACGAAGTTACATTTAATTTTAATTGGAATGCAAACAATATGTTTATTGATCCAAAAACGTTCTAGATGAAATTAGAAATTTTTCTAATTTGATTCCTATATTCTTGTTGGTTTGTTTATGAAATATTTCAATCTTCGAACCAAAAAAAACCCAAGATAATTAAAGGAATTTTATGGTTAGCAATCCACTTGTGTTCAGGAGGCAAATTGTAAAGTGCAAGAGTAGCTTGCATAGATCACTCAAGTGAACTACGTGAAACAACTGTACGGATAATGCTCTGGTTGCGTGACGAATGTATTTCACGAAATTTATAATTTGAATCCGATTACACGAGTTGGGTGATTTGATTTACTTTACATTAAAAATCTTGAATATTAGAAACGTTTTTAAATATGGAGTAAATATAAGGTTAAAAAATTACCGAAAGCAGACCTATGTGAACAACTTGGGCATTCTGTTATATCAAACTCCCTAATTGATCGGCATAATATATTTATATAGTGCATGTAAGAATAGCGTAACGTAGTGTTTTTGAATTTATAACTACTTCTTTTCCTATATGGCGAATTGAGAGGAAAAAACATTTAGTAAAAACCTTATTTTGAGAAACGCTGTGCAATTTTTGTTTACATAATAACCTGATCAATATTTGAGTGCATGCATGCAATTACTTGAGCAGACTTGTTTTCATGTGGCCATGACCCAAAGTAGGTGAAATTAACCTGACCCTGCATTCTGTCATTATTCTGACTTCGTCTGTTCGGAACCAAACCGGTAGAAACAGGAAGTGCTTGTTGCATCCTCCTGCTGTGGGTTTCTTTTTTCTTTCCCCTCCCCCTCCTTTTAGTTTATAGATTGCAATATACTGAGATCTATTTGAAGGAGGATTTTTTTTTTTTTTTTTTAATGTATGTTAACAGAACAGTATGTCATCTTAATTTGGAAAATGGGTTCAGTTTATAAATTTTTCTGGAATCAAAATATTTTCTTTGATTTAAAAAAAAAAAAAGAAAATGAATTTTATTACAAAGTTACTTGGTTTTCTATTTTTACAAAAAAATAGACAAATGAAATTCAGTTGTTAATTTTTATCTGCCTAAAATTTTGAAGTGTATAAATTTTTCATGCATAATTGATTAAAAAATATTGTCTATATTTGTACTTATTTAAACCTTTTATAGCGAAACATGGGTATAAAGAAGTTATATTGTATGAAGTTACAAACCATTAAAATATACTTTTTATTATTAAATGAAGTGTTTAAAAATGTATAATTTTTCGGGAAAATATTAATTGCCCAACCGCTTGTACCGTTGTCATGGTCATCATGATTGCATTAAAAACTTCGATTTTTATGCTTATCTTGCAAATTCACACTCCAAAATGTTGGGTTTTATTTTTCATAAAGATTAATACTGGGCATAGCATAATAATATTTTATGGTGAATAGATATTTCTTTACGCTGTGCACAAAATCTCTAAGAAATTTAAAAATAAAAAGTTCTGTTTGGTCATATAGAATTGGTTCCAATCACTGCATTGTGATACCCGATAATTACATTTAAAAAGTTTTTGATGTTTAGTTTAAAAAAAAAAAAAAAAAATTCTAAATCTGATTTTGGGGGGAACATATAGACAAATGAATAAAATCTGAAAAATAAGTGTTCCTAATATACTATTTCGTGCACTATCTTGTTTCTGCAATATACTACAAAGACACTCATTTTTTTTTTATCTATCTTAACAATGTGTAATATACAATATTGTAATCCCTATCCCTATATTCTGGCAATTTGTTGCAAAGTTAAATTTGAAAGAAAAAAAAATCACTGACAAATCCAATGGCAGGGCCTCTCTTGCTTATTTGTGTCAAAAATGAAATATTAATTTTTGTAATTCCCCTAATTCCATCAATTTGTTTACTTGGTTTTTAAAAAATAACGGATTGGATTGCATACTTATCCCATTTACATGATTATGGTTTTCTAAATGTAAAAACGTCAAAGAATCAATTCAAGAAAAATTCTTATGTTCCAATTCGGCAAAGTGACATCCCCCTAAAAATCATTATATTGTGGAATCTTGAAGTTATACATTGAACAATCTAAAGCGAGTTCATATGTCTTAATGTTTTCGGTGTAGTTGTTTCTCTTTTCATGTGAAAAAAACTAATAATAAATTTTTTAAAAACACACACTGTACTAGTTTAACGTTCTTCCAGTGAAAAATTTTTTTTGAATTCCATTTTAACGCATTTTCTAATAATTTTAATCAGTAATACCATCGATCTTCTGTATATTTACCGAACTTTTAATGAAATCCATTCTTCTGGAGTAGAAAAAAAAAAAAAAAAAATTACTTGCATTCTTTAATTAAACATAAACTTAATTAAATACACAATTCCAAAATAATTATATTTAATGTTAATAACTTTCGAGTTTTTGTTTATCCCCATAACATTACAACTCTGTTCTACTTACATTAGTTGTAAAAACATTTCATATTTTATTATATTTAGTCACTTAGTTTTTGTATGTCTGTTCCAATATTTTGGTGTATTTTTTTTTTTCTCTATTTGAAGATTATTTTCGACAAATTATTATGGGGCGAAGAGCAATAAAATTTGTATCGGTATATTTTTTAGCAAAAATATAATATCCCTTTTCGTTTATGTATGTACATTTTAATCTCGAATGTGGTCATGTCAACTGTTCTTTTCTTTTTCAATAATAATGACATAGATTTGTCCAAGTATTTGCATCTATTTATACTGGGAAATATCTTATAGTTGTTTTAAACAGGAGAATTGTATGCAAGCTTTTTTTTTTTTTTTCCATTTTTGTATCATTTATTTTCATACAAATGAATAGAAAATTGTACATTTTTAGAACATTATTCGTTGTTTTTCTCGTACGATTCCCAAATTATTATTTTAAGTGGTGGGTTTTTTCCCCCCTTCCTTCTGCCGTATCACTACAGATTCTGTAAAGTATATCGTATAAAATTATCATTTTCTAATTATATTTCTTTGGGATGAATTCTGTTGATTTTATCTGTTTGATTTGTAAAACATGACGAATAATATTACAGTTACAAACAATTTGTGGAACATTGAAAAATTCATGGCATCGTAGAGTCCCGAAAAACACAGTTCAAATACCGTTGGTACTTTAGGTAAAAAGGCAACTGTTGCTATATATTATGTTATCAGTGAAAAAAACATGAGCATTTAATTTTCCTTTGATGAAATCCTAGGTTCTTAATATTAAAATTGGTTGAATAAATCGAACATTACAGAAATTTAAATTTATGTAAAATTATTTATCTTATCGTATTCAAGTTCCCCACGAATAATTAAAAATTAATGTGTAAAATGTTTTAAAAAATAACATGTGCTTCTTTAAAGAAACCCATTCTTTTTATTTTTTAGAGTTACAATTTCTTATGTTTTTTTTTTTTTTTTTTTTAAAGAAAGGATTTTTCTTATTAGAATCATGAATATAATTACTTTTGCGCGATTTTAATAATTCTAGATGTAATTAAGTAATTGTAAATCAATTTGGCATTTTAAATTGATAACCGAGAAAATTTTGAATTTATATTTTTATTTGTTTACGTGAATAGAGTTTGTGTTTGAAAGATAATTAAACTATGTATCGAAATAGAAGGTAGCGATGAACAAAATATAATTAAAATTAAAATCAGTTATTTAAAAATTATCAAAAAAAAAAAAAAAAAAAACACGCATATTTAAGTGTACAATTATCAAGCCTTATGTAATACTTTATCATCTTAACTGTAGGGGTAATTCTTGTTCTGTCGTTTTTCGATAAATTGGAAATTTTAGGAAAGTTTTCTCTTATTTAAAAATAAAATGTGGTTGATGTTTTTATTTGTATGTTTTATTTTTATTTGAAAGGTTAATTATGAATTTCTATTGATTGCTTGGTTTCTTTGTGAAAGTATTTTCGAGAAACACCAGGATTATTTGAATCCTGCTTACTGTATGCCACAAGAAAATGAACTTTTAATTGAATCAAAATTGATTTGTGCTTCTGCTTCTTGTAGACGAATGGTATGCAAAGCAAACTCGCTCCCATATAACACTTCATTTCGATAATATTGTTTAAGAAATAAAGAAAACTACCGTACAAGAATCACAATGAAAATGTTCAAGGACATTTATCATTATATTCAATACTTTTCATTCGAGCATCAATGTAGCATTAGATTTGCTTACATAGTTTTAGTATATAATTAAATTTTAATTTCATGTTCATACATACATACATATACTAAACATATTTGTGTGGTTTGTCTCAATAAATATGGCAGCTCATGTCAGATAATCAATATTTGAAAAAGTTTTAAATTTTTAGATTTTGAAGGCTTGTACTAAAGGATACAATGTTATAATTTTCATTAATAATCTTTGCCTGTAAATTTTTAAGGCTATCCAAGATTCTTTCGATTGCTTCAAAAACTACTTTTCTTTATCAAACATGAACAAGGAGAAAGCTCAGAGGATAATTCATGAAGCTGCTAAAACTCATTCAAGATAATAGCAAATGTTATACAATGAAGTTTTAAAATAAACAGCATATAAAGTTTTTGTTGCTGTCAAGTCTTTAAGTGACCAGATATATATTGATATTATCTGTTTTTATTATTATTGACTTAGTATCTGAAATTATGAAAAATATAAAATAGACAAATATCGAAACAAAAGTAATTTAAATATTTAGTCGTGGAAAAGATTGACTTAGAATCAGTAATGGTAGCAATCCAAAAATGAAAGTGACATGATGACATTTTAATAACTATCTATTCTGCGAAAAAAAAAAAAAACATTTCTGGTTATTGATTTCATGGGCATTCCAATTTGTTATATTGCATAGGGTTTTTTTTTTATTTCCGGCCATGAAACGTTTCTAAATGAACGTATCGGAAATTCGAAATAGATTTCTTGATTAGAGTATGACGTAATTACGAAAATCGCATTTAAAATTGTTTTCAATGTCATTCAGTTAATGATTTTTATGTGCATTATTTTGATATCTTAATATATATATCTACAACTTCTTGGGAAAATTGTATTAAAGAAATTACAGCGATTTAAAGGCAACTACAATTTTTTTATTTATTTTAAGTTTATAGGAATAAATTTTACATGAAAGGAAAACTAACATAGTATCACATGAGTCTAAATTGAAAAGAAATGGAGGGGGGGCGGGGGGACTCAATTTTCGTTTTTTTAGAAATTCAATAGCTTGGTCGTCTTTCTTTGGAAAATTCACTGTTTGTAATCTTTAAGGATCATCAAATCCAGGTTTTTGTGGCGTGGTATGATTTTTTTTTTTTTTTTTTTTTTCTTTAAGGAATCTTGATTAGAAATGCAATTCTAGTCGGTGATAACCAATTTCAAGAAACGTAAACAAAATTCGTTTAATAATAATCATTTGATAATTGATTTTACCCTAAAAAGTAATTTTAATTGTTTATTATAACTAATAATCTCAATAATTGACTGTTGCCAGAGCACAACCGCTCAAGAAAGTTAAATGGAAGGAAACATCATACAATACCCTCTTAAAAAAATTTGTATAGTATTATACTGCATATGAGTAATGTATATTTCAATGAAATAATGTAATGAAGTTGTTTTAAGAACTACAATCAAAATGTGGCAAATTGGTACTTTGCTGCATATTTAAAATGAATGTATATCGGAAGTTTTTATTTTGTGAATCGAAAATTTAAATATTTTGTTGGCTTTACAGGAATGTCTATTGTACATTTTTTATTTTCTTCCCATTTGGAGGTTGTATCTGTCGAAATGTCTGGAGATAGTGAAATTCATAACGATAAGATATTTCTCAAGTGTCATTGAAGCAGAAAATCATTTTATTGCAATAATCGTTTGAAAAACTAGCTTAATTTTTTTATTTTTACGCAATGCAACATGGAAATACATTATCGCGAATATGTCCGCGTGAATTTCGTTCGGACAATTAAATATTGAGTTAGTACCTTTTAACGATCTTCACATAGAAAAACCAATCTGTACTATGAGATTGTTCTTGTAGTTTATTCTCGAAAGCTGTACTATATATTTAATAGAATTTTGAAAATAAATATTAGAGGTAATTATTTCGTTTATTTTATATTGTATTAATAAAGAGTTGCGATTAAAATTACAACAAGGCATTATATCATTTGAGTTTTTAACGTTTTTGTAATTAAAATGCACGTCACTGAGCTGGTCAACCGTTTTCAGTTTATCAGGGTACTGTTAAGGTCAAGAATTTAAAAAAAAATTATTTGAAAATAAAATTTAAATTGGTATTCCATATCGTTAAAGTTTTTGAGATAGTTATCATATAGTTTTTAATACAATATTTCTTTTTGATAAATTTAACACTTTGGAAGAATTAAAAAACATGTTCAGATATTTTTTTTTTTTTTCTAATATAATTAAATGGATTGGTAAAAATATCTCCCCACTTAAACAAAAAAATATATATATATTTAATTTTTTATAAAATTTAGTCACATTGTTTTCATTTTAATCTAGATGATTTGTAAAGTTCTTCACAATAACTGGCTTAGTCATTTATGTAAACTTTTCATTTCCCAATTTAGTATCTGATTTTCGAGTTGTGATAATAAAGGTAGTGGAATATTAAGTACGTTTTGTAATTACAAAGTAAGTTCTAAATGACTATTGAAAGTATACTCAGAATACCATGAGATGGGAAGCGCTTTCTGGTTTCATTTTTGTGAAATTCGGTTTTTCTTATGATTATTCAGCATAAAGATTAAAATAATACCATTAAAGCATGAAAAATAAAGTTTTGACATTTTTTATTTTATATTTTATGTATTATGTTCTTTTGTATGCTAATGATGTAAATAAGTAAGAAGTGAGATAAGCATTATCCCATTAGGTATTTCAATGCATTGTCAATAAATTTAATGTATGTGCTAGATAATATATCGCAAAATTTGCCTACATTCATTTCCGATAAATAGCGCTTGTAATATTTAATTTGTATTTGTATTATTTGGAAACAACTATTCTATAATCATATTTTGATATTCATATATTTAACTTAAATTTTCTTTCTTATATTGAATATGATATAAACAGATTAATGTGTGTTAAGTAAAGTTACCCCATATACATTTTATAATATAAAAATTCGTATTGCTATATATGCAGATCATTCTGAGATTGATATTTCCGAGACAATTAAAAATTGTTGGTTTTCATTTTAAGTAGATTTTCATTTGAACAACAATAATTAAAATAATTTCTTTTATCTCTCTTTTCAACCTAAAATGCTATTCACCTGATGGAAAATTTTTATGGAATTGGATGTTGAACTTGTTTTCGACTTTAATTTATTTGCTTATTTTTTCATAATTCGGCCCTGATGGACGAGTGGCTGGCACTCGGTACCACAGGTTTCGGGTTCGAGTCCCGGCGGTGCCATGGATGTTTGTAGTGGTTCTGAATCCACTTTAAACAGTAGGGCCCGGTCTAATAGGATCGTAGAGCGTTGTGGGGGTTTTGTTACTCCGCGTCGTAGCTTATCTTCGAGCTACACGCACCTCATGAGTAGTACTAAGTAATAAACATCGGTGCAGCGCTTGCCTTAAGGCATCAAAGACAACTGTCTAAGTGTTTGCCAGCTGCATTAGAACAAAAAAAAAAAGCGACTTAAATTGACTCTTGATATATGATATGGTACTTACGTATTAACGATACCTTGGCGACAGACTTGACGGTTTTTTAAGTGTCGCCAATCTAACAGCTACAGATTTGGCGGTTTTTAAGTGTCGCTAATCTAACAGCTGCAGATTTGCTGAGTTTTGACGTCATTTTGTAGTGCTACGAAAATTATGCTTATTTGGGATTTGCCAGAAACAGAACAAGATGCAATTTTATTTTTTCAGGAGCGAAATATTTTACCAAAACAACGAAAATGTCCCAATTCCCATGACATGAAACTTTATTTTGGTAAACGTAAGTTTTGGAAATGCAATTTCAGTCAGTGTGCTTATCGTGTGGGATTTAGAAAAGACAACTGGTTTGAGGGAAGCAGAATTCCATTTTGTACAGCTTTGATATTCATATACTGCTGGTGCGTGGAGTTGACGTTGATTAAATTTTGTGAAAAGCAACTTGATTTATCGGATAAAACTTATAGATTGGAACAATTACATGCGTGAATTATTTTGAAAGCGTTTTGATTTTAAATGAAGTGTTTTACATATTTTATTATTTGGAACAAAAATTTTAAGTGTAGATTGGCGCCAATTAAAACCCGCCAAATCTGTAACTGCGGTTGGCGCAACTGTCGCCAAGGTATCGTTAATACGTAAGTACCAATGATATCAACAAATAGAAGTTATTTTGATGTTTAATTGTAACAGAATTAAATTTAAAATATTTTTAGTATCGAATGAAATTTGCTATACTATTTTATTGCATTGCAAAGGGATAATCTTTTTTTTTTTTTTTTCCTCCAAAATTGCATTAAATGGAACGATCGGTTGTCAAGCATTTTAGAATCATCATAATATCCCGAAGCATTTTAAAATAGCATTGCGCTGCGGAACGAAACCACACGTACTATATAGAATGAGGCGGAGTCCCGCGCAGCGCGAGAGCAACGTTCTGATCTGAATTTGATAACCAGCGCATTACTGGATATCCCACTCTTGACGTTTAGTTGTGGAAGATGGGAATAAAGCAGCTGTCACTTAGCAGTGCAATTTCTGTTCAAATAAAAGCATTGCTTTGTTCTCTCCTCTTTTTTTTCTGTCTGTAGGGGATCGAGTTGTTAGGTCAGATTGATGAAGCATTCACGGGATTGGGCGTCGCTTAGTGGGAAATTCAGCTACTCCCATCTTTGATGGGCATTTTCTTTTTGTGCTAATGGCACTGTGGGATGCTTTTTTTGAACTGATAAAATTAGATTGCCGATGAGTATCATTGATTTTTGGCGTTGTCTGAGAATTTGCATACTTGTTCATGTCGCATCCGTGTTTTTAATGAATGTCTGTTTTTGAAAATAATCGATGGGAAGTTTTTGTAATGCAGTGTAAAACTTCCTGAAATTGATTGTACCTTTTTTCATACATATACACTGGCTGCTAAAAGTATTAAAACGTCATTTTTTTTCAAATTTCCGGGTTGTTTTTTAAGTTGCATGCTTATAGGAAAGAGGTGTTTTTCTTTTTTTCTCAAATTGAAGATTTCATTTATTTTTATATATAAAATTAAAAATCGTAAGAAAAAAAAATTTACTGTTTCGTTTTAAGAAGAAATAGGACAATATTTAATCTTTTTAGAAAAAGGTATGTAAAACAAATAAACCTATTAATTAAATAAAACTATTTCTAAAATAGCATGCTTTAAATCTTTTAATGAGATCATACCAGTTAGAGTACCTTTTAGATATAAAGCAAATAATATACTAAAAATGGATTTCATTTCCAAAAGAAATAATAATAGATAAAACAAAATAAAGATAAGCTGTACTAAATGTAGTACGGCATAACGCTGCTGTGCAAAGATAACTGTTATATCCGCGTTATTACGAAAATAAAGTGATAAACTTACGGAAAAGACAATGCCTATTGAATAAATATTATAACAAAATTAAAATATTGCCGAATGTTACTACTGTAAATGTTATTGCCGAATATTCTATTAAAAATTTGAATATTAAAAGATAAAATATAGAAAACCAAGCAATGCACTATGGTATTTTCGTTTTTGTAAATGGATTTCTCTTATGGCCAAATTAAAAATACAATACTGATCTGAACTCAAAATACCTTAGTTCCTTTAATGTACAGTTCCTCATTAGAACACATTTCTACATTACTGCAACGCATCCGGACGAATCGCATCTTTTAAATGTTGTCATGCTATTTGCGAAAGTTTGATTTATTTTTGTTGCAAATGCATATTTGTTCTTCAAGAGAACCGTCAAATCGAGAATTTTTAGTTGAAATTATTTTTATAATCTAAAACAAGAAATTTATAAATAAACAAGGCGAGAGCCTTTCCTTGTAACAGATAAACAAATTTGCTTAAACTTCCAAAAATATTTTCTTGTGAAGCAACAATTTTTAACATTTAATTTGAAAAGCACTTGTAAGTATAAACATGGTGGAAGTGTGTGTTATAGGTTGAGTGGTATAAGCAAATTACATTTCTAAATATTGCTTATGCAAGTTGTAGAGTTTTGTTTTTGCTATTTTAAGTTGTCTAAATGACAGCTGAAAATAAGAATGAGAGAAAGTGTATTTTGCACTTAGTGCCATTATTTCATTTAAAAATATATTTTGTATTTAAGATAATAACTTAATAATAACTTTTTCAAATGCTTTGAAATTTAAAAAAAAATTAATCTTTAAATAAAAACTAAAAAGTTTAATAATTTGCCTGAATAACAATATGTAGCGAAATAAAAGTTTTAAATTCTTCTTTATTTTTTACATAGTTCATAATGAAACAAATTTTAAGTAACTAAATTTATCAGATTTCCATTCAAATTATTAAGAACTATTTTTGAATCTGTTACATAATGATTCTTTGTAATAACAGATTTTTTTTTAGAGACGCATGCTTATAGATTAAAATGTAATTTATATTTTTTGTATTGGTATATTTATAATTAGAATATAGATAATTTTAAATGTCATGGCTATTAAATAAATTGTTTTTAGAAATATTGTCTGTGTCTTAATTTGCATTATTTAGCCCTGTTTTTAAAATGTACTATTGTTAATGCTAAGTTTTGCCTTTCAGATTAATTTGCGATTAATTCTTGTGAGTGGAAAGACGAAAGAATTTCTGTTTAGTCCCAGCGATTCTGCTGCTGATATTGCTCAGCATGTATTTGACAATTGGCCAATAGGCAAGTTGTATTATAATTTTTTAAGTTGTTTTTGAATCTTTATGAAAAGTTATGCCTTCCAATTAAAAAAAAAATAAATCTCTATTTTAGTTCTTTAGTGTTTCTCTGTTCTCTTCAGTTGATTTTTAAATTACTGTTAAGATGATCTGAAAAGAGTAGTTATCTAAACAAACCATTATCAGCACTTTTTATTTAAAGAATGTTTATTAAAAAACACTGTAATGCATGTTTATATAAAAATAAATTATTATAAGTAATATAAAATATTTGAAAAAAAAAAAAAATGATATATAAATTATATATTAATACTGTATAAATTATTTGAAAACACAAATTTTGAGATATTTTTACCCTGGGAAATAAATCTGTTGCTTAGGTTTCATTTTGTGTAATCGAACATTTTTAAAAACGGCAACTTTATTTTTATTTATTTTTTAAATTTAAAAGCATAAAAATTGTTTGAATTATTATTCATGAGGGGGACGTTGAACACTTCTTATTTGTTCAAATTATTTCTTTTCTCATGAAAATAAAATGATCCTCTTTTAACATGTGTATGAAAAGTTTATATTCTTATTTTAAAAAATTTATCTTTTGTTTAGAATGGTCAGCTGAAGCTGTTTCAAAAGCAGAAATATTAAGACTAATATATCAAGGCAGATTTCTGCATGGGAATGTCACTTTGGGTGGTAAGTTTATTTTTAATTACTAAAGCTTGTTTAATAAAATTGTGAAACATATTTTATGTTCGACACAATTGTAGATTAATAATAAGTTGTTATTAAATGCTTTAGCAGTTTTGAATCAATTTGTTGATGTTTTTAATCAACTTTTTTCTGAATGTTTAATCTATAATCATAGATATTCGAAAATATATTAGTTATCTTTGTTCAATAGAGATGAATATCTTAGATTCTATTTTAATAATATATAGTTCATTTTCAGAATGAAATAATATTTGCAATATTTATTTATTAAATTTCCCTGTCTGTTTTTATCAAACTCTTTAAACAGTAAGTTATTCTCTGTAATAACAATTACTTTTTAAAATTTATAATTATAAAATATGTGTAATATGATAAAAGTACATTAAATAAATTGACTTGCAATAATTTTAATTTTGTATTTAACTTTATAACATATTTCTCCTTATTTAATCTTTAGAGTAAATTAAATGGGGTATTTAAGGAATTAAGTAATCATAATTAAAATCTGCTCTTAGTTCCCTTCCCTTTCTCAATGGACACTTTCTCGTCGGATTTAAATGGAAATTTTACTTTTTTTTATTCTAATTATTTAAAAAATGTTTCATGTGTACAAATAATACATAGAACATTTTAGGGTTTTGCAATTAACTTAACTAATTTTAATTTTCAGCCCTGCAATTACCATTAGGGAGAACAACTGTGATGCATCTCATTCCAAGAGAAAATTTACCAGAGCCCAATTCCCAAGGTAATTTTAATTTCCTTAATGGAAATGAGTGTCATTTTTTTTAATTAAAATTTTTGTGGTAAAAAATATATAAAACAATCAGAATTTTATTTGATTAAATTAGTTTAAATGACAAGAATCATTTAGATTTCATTTTAATTATTGTTGATTTTGAAATGATTTCGAAGACTATATTTTGAAACACAATGTTGGATATTAATGAAATATCCATTTTCTTGAAATTAATAATTTTATCAGTTTTAATTAATATTAGTATTTCATATTTATAATGTTAGTGTATCTTAGTCTTGAAATGCATATATCCGCCACCACCTATTACATGACAATTGGGAATATTTGAAAAGAAAAATCAGTCATTAACACTTCATTAGTTGTGTAATGTAAAATTAAAGTCTTGGTATTTTTCAAAAAGAGAAGGAGCAAGTTATCAAATTATGAATTACTTTTGGTAGTAAATGTAGTGACATAGGGATTGTCCAGTTTTTTAATTTATTAATAGCAATGAAGCTTAAATTGCTGACCATTTGTTAATGTTTAAATTCTCCTTTATGATTTTAAACGATTTTTCCCTCTCCGCTTAATTGCGGCCTGATGGCCAATTGGCTAGCATTCTCTCCTTTTGGTACCATAGGCTTTCGGTTCATATCCGGGTGGGGGCATGGTTGTTTGTTAGTGATTCGGAATCCACGTTAAACTGTAGGTCGATGTCTAATTAGCCTAAGTGTGCAAAAATTGACCATAAAGCTACAATTCAAACCTCCACTTAATTAATTTAACTGAATTGTTAAAAGTAGGTTAAGCTATGGATAGGATGTTTAGAGTGCATAAAGTTTTAATTAAATTTAGTTTCAGTTTAATATTTCAATACTATCCTGACTTTCTTCCTATATGCTATTCATGATTATAATATTTTTATACTTTCAAACTACATTCATTTGCTTCACAACTATTTGTTTTTAGACAGAAAACGCAGATGTAATTTATGCAAGTTTATATTAGTTATATATTTTTTTTAATTCACTTTTATTAAGAATTACTATTAACATCCTTTGATTTAAGAGAGATGATATAAATTTAAGGAATCTGAGTGTATTTACTATAATTTGCTTAATGTAAAAATTGAATTCTTTTTTTAAATTTTAAAAGAAGGGTCTTCATAAAACCATAAACAACTGTTACCTGTTGTAAATCATAAAATTTATGCACAATTTTACATTGTTTTCTCTTCTGGGGATCTAACTTATTAAAAATTATTCCTTTTCAGATCAGCGGCATAAAAGCAAGGAGAGAAGCAGTGGCTGCTGTAGTTCAACCTGCACAATATTATAGGCTGTGCCAATAAATTCATTCTATTTTCCCAAGATGTGTCGCAGTCAGGATAGGTGTTGGGGCAGAATTCAAAGACTGGTATCTGTTCCTGATCAGAAGTATTCCCTGTAGTGTTGTCTCACCTAAATGAAAGCTAGGAAAACTGTGGTCACGGGTTCAAGCTAGTCTCTTATTTTTAATTATTAATCCAGCACTTGTTTTTGTCTGCAGTGTGCCTGTTTTATTTCAATTTGTTATTCTGGGCACCAGCCAATCTAATTGTATCAAGCTTACAAAATCTTTGCACAAATGTAGCTTGCTAGTTGTTCTCCCTTAAAAACAAAAATTCTCTTGGAAGTTGGGTCCTTCCAAAAAAAAAAATTATCTATAAGAAATTGATAAATGGGTCCCATTTTTTTCCCCCTATCCATATTAGTCATTTTATTTTATTAATTTGCAGAAATATTAATTATTGGAATATTTATATATATTCTAAATCATTAGCTATGGGACAGTAGGTTATAAATTCTGGACTTGGAATATTTTATTGATCTTAACTTCTACAGAAACCATTCCAGAAATTTATTAGAATTAGATTATGAGAAATTAAAAAAAAAAAAAAAAACTATGAACTCATGCAGTGAATATGCATCTCATGTATGTGTGAATATTGAACATAGAACAAAAAGTGCTTGTTAGTGAATTGTACATAATTTAAATATTTGTTCTTGGAAATACAGCTACTCTGTTGTAGAGTGCTGTCTGTATATGTAGAATAATAAAATTTGAGGGGAATTTTTAGCGATGGCATATACATTGAAGTAACTTAAAATATAATTTTTTTTGTTGTTTTAGTGTTGTGTGTTCAAAATTTTTACTTATAAATCTATTTTTAGTACTATATAATGACCATGTGGTTTTCTTTTCTCCCCTTTTTTTCTTTTTTTTTAATTGTGTTTATATAGTTCATGAATGTATATTAAATGATTTTAACCCCCTCCATCACCCATTTTAGTGAGAATTATCTATAAATATGATCTTGTAGTTGTACAATTGTTTTAACTTGTTATATGCCATTGCCTGTATCTGTTGACAATATAGTGATCTGTTCGTGCATTGTACAAAATACTTCTGAAGAGTTTACTATTGTTAACACTACTCTAAAGACTGCCAGGTAGAATTTTTACGCTTTATTGTAACATCCATGCTTCACTTGTTAGATCTGATTAAAAAAAATTTATAAAATTTTCTTTTTATATTTAGAGAATTGAATGCTGGTAGAGCATTGATTATCTGAGGTGATTTGAATGACATACTAATTAAACAAAGTTATGAAATACAATGAACATATTTCAAACAAATTTTATTATTGAACAGAAATATATAGATTATTTAATATCACTTTGTTTAAGTGAATCTTAATTCATGTGAATATTAAATTAGAATTTTCACTTGAAAAAAATTAATTTGATGTCCTGTTTATATAAAAGCATGCTTCTTTAACTTACCAGCTATTATTTCATTTATAAGAAATCAATCTGCCTAAAAAAATTTAATATTTAAAATATATTCTATTTAAAGAGGAAAATATTGTTTTTATAATATTCAAAAGATATAATACATAATTTGTAATTAAACTTGTTTTCTTTAAAAAAATATATATATTATGTGGCAAATCATTTACCATATAATTGAAATTTCCAACTAGTCAAATTTCCTTGTCTATCAAGAAATAAATGAGTTTCAGAATTATCAATGTTCTACTGTATCATGGAGTGCATTTTTTAGTTGTACAGATATTTTTCTCTATTACAAATGACGAGTTTGTCTTGCAAACAATTTCAATGTCATTGTATTTCTTTTGCATTTTTTTTTTTAAACAGTTTTCAAATGATGCTGTGTTTTTATTGTCATGAAATCTTAACATGATTGGTTGCAATACTGTGGAAATGAAAAGTGATTTATGTATTATCCCAGTGGTGTAATTAGTGTGTATATATATATATTGTATGTTTTGGAATTGTAAAGTTTTGAGCCTTTGTATATAGAATTATAGCTTAAATGTGTAACTTACAAAGCACTTTGTTAGAGACATCCTCTCCTCCATTGTAGTCCAGAGACAGAGTTTCTGTATGCAACATTGTTAAATGGAGCTAATTCTGTGTGCCATTTTAACACCTTTCATCTTAATAAAAGTAAAATTCACGTACCTTTTGTTTGTCTTCAGTTTTTATAGATATATTTAAGAGTAAGTTCAATAGTTGCATTATTTAACACCGATGAATTTCTGAATCTTAATTTGAAATATGTTTTAAATACTTGTGATAATGAATACATATAATGATGTTCAGGGAATGCCTTTAATAGATTATAGACATATTAATTTGTCAATATTGGGGTAACTGTTTAGTTGTTCTGTGATTTTTTTTTTAAATCATAAAAATATTAAGAGGTTTAGAAAGAGGATCGTATACTTGCACTTAGTAGTAGGGAGTCATACATTACCTTACAGAGAACATGCCGTGCAGTAAATGAATACTTTGAAAAACACCAAATTTTCTTTATAAATAAATCATTTAACATTATATCATTTTTCATAGATAAATCATGACTGTCACATTCAATGATAAGGCACTTAAAAAGAGCATCAATAGGCTGTTTCAGGCAATACATTCTTTAACATGTGACAGAACTAATGAGTATCCATATGTTTTTAGAACCATTTATTGTTACCCGACAGTTCTTAGTTTTGTGTTGGAAGGGAAGTAAATGGAATTGATACCAAATGCCCAATCATATCCCATTGCTGGTTGATTGGGATGGCAAAGGAATCACTTGTAGAATGCCAAACCATTCAGGGGTTTTTCTGTCGAAGAAGGTATTTGTGATGGCTTGAGAAAAAAAGATACTGCATCCCACATGTTATCAATATAATGGTATGCTGTTTGTTTTATCTCTAATGCACATTGAAATGAACAGTTTGTCTGTAGTTTCAGCCATATTATTTTCCACATTAATATGCTTTCTGTCACTGAAAATGTTTCTGTAACTGCTCTATGGTCACATGTCAACCAACATTACTGAGTCAGAAACTACTGTGTCTCGTTTATCATTTCTCAGGCAATCCTCTGCTGTGACCCATTGCAAATATTCTTGTCATTGGGTTGTTGTTAATGGAACATCCATAAAAGAGTATACATTGTATTCACCAATTTTGGTGTCTATATTGCTGCAATCAAAATACTCTGTACAGCTTTGCTGTCTTCAGTTGGGATCAGATTAGTTGGGGTTTTTAACGTGTTTCCCTCACTCCATATATTATACAATATTGCACATTTTCTTTCACAAGTCCATTCTAATAAGTCTCTTCGGCATTTAAGGTATTAATCCGTTTATCCGAAATGTGATGCAAGATTGACTCTTATACTAATCTCTTTGTGAATACATCCATTTGCTGATACTGAGTATGATTACATAATGTTTTCTTCATTAATTCTCAACAGAAAACTTGTAGCCTGTTATTTTTGCTTGTTAGAAGCTTTTTTACCTTGTATGTTAATCACCTGATTGTCTTGTATATATAATCATTACTATAATGTGCACTAGCAGAGAAATTTTCTTGCCAATGTGTTGGCTTTTTTCATGATGAATTTTCTCTTGTCAGATAGTATGTATCTGTACTTGTGAATGTCTAATTAGGAAGTATAAAATAAAATCATGGTAAGACACCTGATGCATATTTATGCCCGTACAGTGATTTTTTTTTTTTTTTTTTTTCAAAATACTACTGTAAATTTATCTATACTACCATCTAGAAAATTAGATAAAATAAAGTAAATCGGAATTACATAAAATTTAAAAATTTAACTTTTCTTGTGAATCAAATTTGCGAGCTGCTTCAGAACTAGCATTTTTCACTAAATTACAACTCCTCAAATTTCTTATCATTGATCATTTATTTTGGCAAGCATTAGCATTAGTCTTTAAAGAAAATATTTACTATAATGTAATATTTTCAGTAGGAATAATATTTACTAGAATCTGCATAAATGAAATGATAATCTGCTTTCTTAGAAAATCTATGAAGTATATTTCAATAATGGACTAAATGTAATTTGTTCAAAATGCAAGAATGTAGACCATAATAGTTGCAAAATGGATGTTATTGATTCTGGGTGTACGAATTTTTACTCATTTGAAGATGAATGTAAAATAAATTTTCAGAAAAAATATTTTAAGTTGTAAATAACCGATTCAATAATTAATTATGTCAAATATTACAAACTATTATTGAAAGATGTGAATAGCATTATCTTTACTAGATGTGGATTGCAAGAGAATTGTAAAATGCAAAAAAAAAGCAACTAGATTTAAAAAATAACATTTGATAATATGGGAATTTACTGAAAAGCAATACAGAAAATTTGTGAATTGTTTCTGAAACTATTCGTAAAAATTGATGATCCTGCATATAGACTACCTAACTTTGTTAATTTTTTAAAAGTTTATCAGAAAGTTGCTTGATGATTTTATTAAACTGTTATTTTTAAGACAACTACGTAGTTTTGACAAGTTTAAAAAAATTAGCAGTTTTTTTTTTTAATACTGTATTTCTGTCCTAACATTTATTAAAAGCATTATGAACATCATTCAAAGACTGGTTACTTTAAAAGATTTTATTCAAGTTTTCTGAGTTTCTTGGCCAAAGAGTAATTTGTCTCTTTGGCCAAGAAATCTAAAAATTATTAGATTGTTATAACAAATTCAAAAATTAATGAATTTATAAAATTAGTATTTATTTTAAAATCATTTTGAATCATAACATTTGAAAGAGTTAAGAATTTACCAATTATATTTCTATAAGAATCTAATTTTGTTATAGGCATTTTTTTTTTTATTTGGCAAATTTGATCATGGTCAATTCATAACACAGCAACTCAAAAATTTTGGAAAAATAGTTTATGAATGAATTTCGTGAGGGCATTTTACTGTAGAAGTTAACCTAATTTATATTGCCTTCTAAATTCATTTAAATTTTTCTCTTGTAAGAATGCAAATTAAGCTAACACTAAGAAAAATCGATATTAAGAAGTATGAGAATCTTTTCAATTACTTTACTTCTGATTCATTCTGGGAAAGCTACTTCTAATTCGTACAACCGAAAATGCCCTACCTTTCAAACTTCATCGGACATGGCTCAGCCATCTTAATGTATTATTACGTATGACTTGTATGTTTTGTGGTTATCTATACAACTTGTACTATTCAAAGTTCTATCTTGATGGCCATCGTTCTCTTTGCACTTGGTCAAAGATTGCTCTGAGAATTTTCCTCTCAAACATGTCCAGTTAATGTTGTATGTTTTTTGTTTAAAATCTATGCTTCACTTGCATAAAGTAAAATAAGTTGTATAAGTGTCTTATATATTAATTTTTAGTTTTTTTTTGCTACTGATAAGATTAGATCTCAGTTGACTTCTCAACCCCCGTCCCTCCTCCAAGTAAAACATTTATTTATTCTGTTATCAATTTCTATTCTTAGATTATTTTTATCATTAATTATAATGCAAGATATTTAAATTCATCAACTTTTCGAAGCCATTAACGCGCAATTGGTTGCAATAATTTACCTTGGAAGGTAAGATTTCCATGAATTTGGTTTTATCTTCATTGACTGTGAGGTCCATGTTTGTGACAGAAGAGTCGAGAGCTAAAAAGCCTCAATTGCTGCTTTTTCTGACTTTCCAATAATATCTATATCATCTGCGTAGGCCAGTATTTGCAACGATCTAATGTACTTTTCTAACACTAAATTGGTTAGCAGACCAGGAAATCTCCTTGACGTAGATCTCTTTTTGTTATAAAAGGTGATTTTAAACCTACGTCTCACCTTGTCAAATGTAACTCTCGTTAAGTTCATAAACTTGGTGGGAATTTCAAACTCGGCCATTGCTTCAAATAGTTTCTCTCTTTATACTGTCGTACACCTCCTTGAAGTCTATAAATAGATGTTAAGTTTTGATACTATATTCTTTACATTTTTCAAGGATTTGTCTTAAAGCAGAAATTTGTTTTTGGTAGATCTTTGAGATCAAAAACCCCGTTGGTAATTACCTATCACCTTATCAATAAAGAGGAGTATGTATATAGTAAATTAGAGATTATTTTATATACCGTATTGAGAAGTGTAATACTCCTATAGTTACGGCAATGACCTCCTTTTTAAAAATGGAGCCTTCTTCCCATTCTGTTGGTATTTTCTTCATAATCAGGCATTAATCATATTTTTTATGAATAGCTTTGATAAACTCAGGTTTGTCTATCTTCAGTAGTTCTGAATGCATACAGTCGGAGCCAGTCGATCTGTTAACTTTAGGTTTCTTAATAGCCAACTTTCATTTCGTCTAAAGATGGCGGAGAATCATTTCCACACATAGGGAAATATAAGTTTTTCAGGGTAGTCGCCAGTTCAATCTCTCTCTTCCAGCAGATGCTGAAAAATATTTTCCATAGCTTCAAACCCTCATGGGATTCACCCACAAGTTCTCCCTTTTTACCTCTGCATGTGATAGTTATTGGTTTGAATTTTTTTCTATTATAATTGATTAGTTTATAGAACGTCCTAGATTCCTTCTGATAATTCGGGTTTTTAGTATTCCCTCTCGAAATATTCTTTTCTTTTCTTATGTAGCTTCGTTTCACTTTCCTCATGTCTTTAAATCTTTCTTCATTGTTTTTGTTATAATGTTTCTGTATCATCATCCTGCCTTTTTCTTGTTTCGATTCCTCTTTGCACTTGATGTCAAACCAATCATTTCTTGTGTCATATTTTAGTCTTGCGAGAGCTTCAAGTGCCGATCACAATAATATTTCTTTTACAGAATGCCGACTAACTTCATAATTTTTTGTTTCTGTTTTCCTGCTCTAAATCTTCGGATAACTTGAGCTTTTACTTTTCATGTATATCCGGATCTTTCAATTTGGCAATGTTTGGTTTAAAACTAAGGTTCTCTTTCTTTGAATAGAATTTCTTACATATTCTATAACTGACCCTGGAATTGGACAAGTATGCTGTCAGTATCTGCATTTGTATCTGTAGCTTCTCACATTCATCACATTGCTATGATGTCTCCCTATCCACAAGCATGTGGTCTATTTGGTTAAGGGTTAAACCGACAGGTGATCGCCAGTTATACTTGTGTACTTCCCTATGTGGGAATGCCATATTAGAAATAATTATATTTTCTGAGACAGCAAACTCAAATAGTCTCTGTTCATTGCCATTAGTTTGACAAGTAAACTCACCAGAAACATGGGATCCGATTTCCTTTCCTTATCAATGAAATAAAAATCTTATTTTTATTACCACCAAATGGAGCCAAGTAAATAATTCTAAAAAAAATAAGGCAGAAAAATTTTCATTATTAATGTTTAATCTATTTTCTAAATTAATATTCTTAATAAATGCTAATAGATAAAGGTGAAAAAATTATTGGAATCATTTATTTTTAATATATTTTCTAAACTAAAGGTTATATATTTAGTTTATTGATTTACCTATATTAGACTATAAGCTACTTTAAAATTGGAGGTTTTCACTCTTCATCTTTATTTCTATCCTTATTCACTCATTGTTAATTAAATAATAACTTTAGTTTTCTTGTCACAAAATGTCGTATTGCAAGAAAAATGAAGCAGAAATTTACAGTAATAGTTTTTAATCTATTTTCTAATCTAACTCTAATATATTCTTAAAATCAAACGCTCTAACGTTAAAGGTGAAAATTATTATTGGAATTGCTTTACATAAGCTAATTTATTTAAAAAACTGAAAACTAATATCTTTCACGGATATTTTTTTTTTATAAAATTTAAGTCTGAAAAAAAATTTTAAAACGACAACTCCGCGTCACATCTGCAAATTTATATAATATATATATATTTCTCTCTATATATATCCGATCGAGCATCTTTGGGACTATCTTGGTAGACAAGTTTCTGCTTTAAGTCCTTCTCCAAGGTCTTTAGGAGAGCTAGAACAAAGCTTACTCCGTGTCTGGTATTCACTCCATTTCGATAACCTACAACTTAATTGACAGCATGGAAAGTCGATGCCGCCAGTGCATTCGAGCTGGGGTGGGCATATCCCTTATTAAAACTCCTTTTTGTTATGTTTCAATGGCATTTTACCACATAAGACTGTGATTATTATTTTTTTCAAGAATGGACTTTTTCCCAGCGAGATTTTTTTTTTTTTTTTTTTTTTTTTGTTAAAAATCATTTTTACGTTTTTCTTATGTAAAATTTCTATGTTGCAGTCAATACATAATTGTTTTGTGCACATGCCATACAAATCTGGTGTTTCTACATTTATTCATTTGCAAATTAAGCGCAAAAAACAGTTATTCTTTAACTTTTGGAGGGCAGTGTATATATAAGAGCACAGAATAGCAGCAATTCAAAAGTTCCCATTCTTTTTAGCATTTACATCAATCACATACCACTATCAAATCACATTAAATTAGGAATTTACGCAGATGACACAGCCATAGTAGCAACCTCCAAAACCACTCATGATCTACAAAAGACTTACACAAATTATTTTAAAAATCTCGAAACTTGGCTTACCAGGTGGAAAATAAAAATTAATGTAGATAAGACAGAAGCTGTACTCTTCACGAGGAAAAAAGTTATTGCTCCTAATATTTATTTATTTTATCAACTGAACTAACCATGCTAAATATCTGTGAGTTTATCTTGATAGTAAACTAACCTATGCATGTTAACCATGTTAAAACCAAATATAATGTTTGTTTACGCATGCTATATCCTTTTTTTTTAACAAAAACTCCCCCCTTTCATTTGAAAATAAACTAATAATTTACATGTACTATATGAGGCCCATTATTACTCATGCTTGCCCGGTTTAGGGTTCTACTGCAAGGTATCACATTAATTATATTAATAGATTGGAAAATAAGCTTCTTAGAATGATCACCAATTCTCCATGGTACTTTAGAAATTATGACATTCGTCACAGTCTTGACCTCCCTTCTATTCAAAATTTTATGTTCAAGCTTGCCAGCAATTTTTATACAAATCTTGAACATATTCTAATGAGGATATTCGTAATCTTCCGATTTCGGGCCGTTCTTAACAATCTTCATTTGTTCTAGACGAACTGGCTCAGTTGTCATGCGCGTTGTTTATGCTGTTTTTAGGCAGTGAGTTCGACCCTGACCTGATCCTTTATACATCATTTCTAGCAGCGGTTCCTTCATTTCGTAGTGTTTTGTTTTTTATTTTCCATTTTTTTCTACTTTTAAATTTTTCTTTTTTTATTATTTTCTTATCTTTTAATTTGTTGTTTGTACTTTTATAATTTTAACTTTGGGGACTTAAATTTTTGCACACTTGCTGTAATCACATGTTTACTCTCTACCAATGTTTTATATCCTAATAGGCCAGGTATTTTAGCACCGAAAAACAAGGACTGACTGACTCAAAAGTTAAAACAGAAAGGAGAGAGGGATGAAACAGAAATATATTTATAAACTCAATGCCAATAAGTATCCAAATTTAGTCATGAATCACATTTTAGTTTCTGTAGGGTTGTTTAAACAAAATATCCAGGTAAATATCTTAATATGTGTAAAACAGATTGAATTTAAGATCATCAGAAAAAGTTAGTTTAAAATTTTGAATGTTAAAGGAATTTTCGATTTTATTATAGTAGTAGGATTATTATTATTATTATTACAAATTATAATAACTTGATTGCCAAATTCACTAAATATTTCATTTGGTTTGTGTTGATAGGAGTTAATGAATTACAATAAAAGCATAAATTTACTTTCATCATTCTTGTCTTCCAGATTTTCTAGTTTTTCTGTCTTCGGATAGATTTTCCAGATTCTCTAGTGTGAAGCCATGCACCCGATTTTACATCATTTTCAAATTATTTTCGATGCATTTCTCTAAATTTTAAGAATATCATTGTAATTATTATTAGATTATAGTATTTACATATTCATAAAAATAAAAAAAAAACTAATAAGAGTTCTGTCAATATTATATTCAACAATGTTTCAAAATTCAAAAATGGCAACAAAATTGTTTCTTGCATCATTTTCATTATTGCTTATACGATTGAAAACTGAGCGGTTGTGATCTTGTGAAATTATAATTATATTGCGATGGCTGTGTATCATGATGAAGTAGAAATAGAAGATTTTGAATATGATGAAGAGGAAGAAATGTATTATTATCCCTGTCCTTGTGGAGATAAATTTGAAATTTCAAAGGTATAAAAGTTTTTCATTCTGTAATACCACGTGCATATACCAAATTAAAATATACTTTAATGTATTCATTTTCTGTTATTTCTTAATCTAATATGTAAAAATAATTAATTGCATTAAATTTTGTAATTTAGTTTAATTTAAAAAATAGTTGCATTTGCATTAAGATTAGTTTATAAATTTTTTAAAAAAAAAATGTTAAATTATGTGTTAAATCTAATATGTTCCCTGGATATTTTTTTAAAAATCACTTTTAACTGCTTAAAAACCTAAACAGAACTGCTTTGTTCTTTGAAATCTACCATTTCTGAGTTTTTTCCTTATAGAGTTTGTTAGTCGACCGAGTTTGAGGAATAAATTAACATTTTCCTTGGAAAGAAAATATTTTTAACTAAAAAATTTTAATTAAAATTTAGGAAAATTGTGGATTTGCCGGTAATGATTACTCCCAAATAATTTACTTTTGTCAAGGAGAATATTGGGAAATTAATATTTTAATTGCAAAATGATTTTTTGTATTTATTTTAATGAACTATATATTGTTTTGATGAATAATAGTGAAGTGAAAAAGAAAATTTAACAATATAAAATTTTGAATCGTCATAAACAAGGTTCGTACAATTTTCTAAAAACCTGTGTTTTCTTATAATTTTATATTAATTTATGAATATGTCTGAAGTGAATAATACTTTTATTACATTAATATTTATGGAACTGTGTTTTAAAAAGTATTTATTTCTATATGTTAATGCTTAATTGTATAATTCATTTATTTTGTAAAATAACAGATTTCATCCATATCATAAAATAAGTTAAAGTGTATGAAATTGGCATTTGTATACATCATCTGGTAATTTTGCGAAACAAGTAGTTAATAAATCAGTTGTTAAGAAATTGAATTTTCCAAAAAATAACATGATATTTTTAATTAAATATTTTTTTTATTTATGTCTAAATAAAAAAGCCAAAACCCTGTTAGGCTTTTTAAGTAAGCTAAATAATAAAGAGTGATTATAAGGTTTTTGTAAACACATTTAAAAATACTTTTCTTTTCATAAGAAAATAAGTGTGCAAATATATACAAATGCAATACATTCTTTAACCAAGAATTTCAAATGGATTTATATATAATCTAATGAAGATTTATAACTATTATGTGTTATATCTAATTAGGATACATAAATTTGTGGTTTTATGTAATGTGGTATTTAAACTGTCTGGATATGAAAATTATAAATATTTTTAATCATTTAAGTTTTAAGTAGCTAAACAATTGATATTTTATCAATAATAATTTTCTTTTAAAATAACATGTAAATTTTCTATATTTCAAAAAAGCAGATGATAAAACAGATCTGTAATCATTTTTCTCTGTCAATTTCAGGCAGTGGAATACAAACTAATTACTATAGAAGCTTCTTTAGAATGAAATTTTTTTAATCTTCTTAGTTTAATTATCAAAAATTAAATAAATACTAAAAAAGCATCCAATGATTGCATTAATCAAGACAATTCAGAATTGGGAAGAAATTTTAAAACAAATATACACAAAAAGAAAAAAATTGTCTGCCAAATATAGAATAAATAATTTTCAACACGTCCTCGATTTAGCTTGCTGCCATTTTTTGAGTAATTTGCTTATTTTTAGAGGCATTAGAATAAAAAAATTTCTCTTAAGATGTTTTTATAATGAGAACCATGTTTAGTAATGAGGTGAAGTATAACCATATTCTAAATAGCAGTTCTGGCCGTATTTTAATGGAATCTAATTATTATTTTTGACGGTCAAATATTTTTGCACTAATGTAAGGTTGTTTTTTTACTTATCATTAATTAGGAAGACCTAGCTAATGGTGAAGATGTAGCTACATGTCCTAGCTGTTCTTTGGTCATTAAAGTCATTTATAATGTGGTAAGTAATTTGAGTTTATGATCACAAATTCAATATTTATGTACAATATGTAATAACCAATGTTTTTAATTTTTTTTTTAAATTTCACTAATTATTCATCTATTGATCATATTTATCTGCTTTATTTATTTCTTAATAATCTTTTATAGAGTCCTATTTTATAAATTCCTTTTCTAAGCTTTAGATATATAATTTTCATAGATGGGTATATTTTTTTAGAAGAATTTTATTCAATATATGTATATTTTTCTGGTGAATGCTGTAAAAAGTAAGGATTTAAATTTGTAATATGAATTGCTGTAAGAATATTTTGTATTGAAATATATATGAATTTCTTTAAACTTTCTTCACATGCTGCTAAATAACTGCTTATCTACTGAAGACTAAGAGTTTTTTTTTTTTTAATTTACTCCCATGTTTCAATAAATTATTAAGGACAAAATAGCAATTTAAATGCAAAACAAAATAAAATATTTTTAAAGAATTACTTGAATTTTCTTAACAAAATATGTAATATAATATTTAGGAATTAAATCTTAAAATGTTGCGATCTAATATACCTATTACTTGTGGAAAATTAACTCTTAAGTCATCTTAAATTGTTATGCAGATGAGCAATAGCAAATTGATAAAATCATGCTATAGTTATAAAATAATTCTTCTATTTTATTCTTTTATTACAATACTGAAGATATTATAAAGTTTCAAGTGTATGCAATTTTTTTTTTTTTTTTTAAATCAAAATGATGGGATGGGATGTCTTCTTCACAAAACTAAACTACCTATTCAGGGCATTAGTTTTTAATTTTTAATACATGCTGTGGAAATCTGTTTTTGACCTTATATTTTGTCATATCCTCCAATATCAATTTTTGACTTTATATTAACTATAGTCTATTAATATTAATGCATTACAAATTTATCACTAAATTAATGATTATAATTATTTAATTTAAAATTAACTTTAAAAAGTGCAGACATGTTTGATGCATGCAACATAATTGTAATATTGCATTTTGACAAATTTTTTGATTATTAGTTTATATTTCTTTTTTAAAAGGCTCGTTTTTTACAAAGTTTATTAATTTAAAAATTATAGTTCATAAGTTAATTCATTAATTTCACTTAATAATTTAATGTTTAACACTAATGATGTGTGCTTTTTATAGAATGTTTTTATGCGCATAAGACAGTTAAATTATTTTTTATTGAATCTTATCAAATAGATTTAAGTATTGAAAATAAGATTATAAATCTAATGTGTATCTGTTTTCAGGAGGATTTTCAAAATACGGATGAAGAAATGGTCAAGACTTCAAAAAAGCCGCAGTTGGAAGTCGCGTGATAAACTGCATGTTTATGCATTATACATTTTTGTATATAATTTGTGATCATTTTTAAGTTCATGTCAATTTTTCATATGAGTAATTTTAGGAAAAAGCTTGTATACAGCAAGATTGTGATAAGAATGTTATGTAAATGTATGCTCTGTATGGTTATATTTTACCTGCATATATTAAATTTTTAACTTATTAATCTGTGTTTTTCTTCTCATCCTTATCATTAAAAGAACTTGGAAGATTTTTGCTGCATTAATTAACATTATTAATATGAGATACTTTCTTGGAAATGTAACTATCATGTAGATTGTTATGTTAATTAATACACATTAAAAAACAAACATATTATATATATATATATATAATAGTTCATTTTGTCTTAGTTTATACAGATACACAAAAGATATTCTGATAAAATTTGCATATGTTTTAAATTAGTATTCCAGTTTTTTTTTTTTTTTTTTTTTTTGGCAACATTTCTACTTTGTTTTATCATTTTAGTAATGATATATAGATTGATATACATTTTTATGTCTAGCTTTTGTTGGTTGAAATTGTGTGTTATTAAATATTAATGAATAACAAGTTTAATTGAAAAAATAAATCACAAATACATTAGTGTTACATAACTATTTCAGTGTTTAGTAAGTCAACAATAATTATTTGAAATTGCTTTAAATTACACAAAATGGAGAATATAGGTATTGTTGCAGATTGATGTTTAAAGTTGTAATACAGATAAATAATGCAACTTTAATCTATATGAATAAATAGTAAATAGCTCATTATGCCTGCTTGAAATATTGATTAATATCTAACTTTGAATATTAGTTGTCTCTTTATAAAAAAATGTTGCATATTATAGAACACTACAAAGTTATCTATTTATTCAATTTGAAAAAGAAAATTGACTAAAAATGCAAATTTAGTTCAATGTCCATTTTTTCAAATATATTCAACAGTGTGTATACAGTTTTAAGGAATTAAATAATCTCCTATGTAAAGATGACACTTAAAATTATGAAGCATTTCTTGAATTTTTATTTATTTTTTATTATTATTGCTTACATTTGTTGGCTTTTGTCAGATCTTCATTCGTATTTTGGAATATTTATTTTAGCTGAAATTGAATTTATATTACCAACTGTTTGATGAAAATAGCACTCATGCCATAAAACATTTGCTTAAATAAATGTTTGCTTTATTAATAAAATGTTTAATCAATTGAAATTTTTTTTTTTGACTCTTGTAATGAAGTGTGTTGAAACAGGCTTTGGCTTGGGAGCGCAGGCGGTTCAAATTATACATAAGCATATGAAACCATATTTTAATATCTTGAATAGAAAATTTGTCATACATTATAATTCATGAATTGTTGGCATTTTTCAAAAAAAATAATAAATCGTACCATGATCATGTTCACATATTTCTTTATCGGTACAAAAGCAGCTCGTATTTCTATTTGCTAATTAGTATTTTAATGAAAATAACTCACTTTAAAGCTAATATTGTATTAAACTGAGCGTTACAGTCCAGCTACTGTACTTAAAAGTAATTAAAATTTTGTTTTAAATCCAGTTTTTAAAATTTCTGGTTAACCGTAAATTTTATATTCCAAAAATACATTTGTCCATTGTAAAAATATTTACCTCTTCATTTTTAAAATAAATATGATTAAAAATTAGGTTGATTCCTGTTGGCAGTGCAGCATGTTGCGTGGAGTATATACTTTCTTTCAGATTTTATGTTGCAATTAGCTGGAAAAGGGATATGTTTTTAATTTTTAAGATATGGTTTCTGAAAATCTGACATAGTTTCACAAAAAATTCAGTAGAACCCACAATCACCTCTGATCTAGTTCTTTAAAGTGCTTTATTGTTTATTGTGTTATGTCATTGATCAATAACAAAAATATCACTCAGCAACTTCTCATAACCATCATTTAAAAAAAAGCAATATAAATTTGTTCATTTTATTTGCCAGAAATTATATCTCGAAAGCTAAAAGTAAATACAGGTCCTATGAAAAACTTGCACATAAAAAATTGTATATATATATTTTTTTTTTTTACTAAGCTTATATTATAGAGACTTTTTGAAATATAAGCAAAAATTCACCCTCTGCTATGTGAATCATTTGAGCTGTATGAGGAAAATTAATAAACATGCATATGGATCCCATTTCTCAAAAAGACTAAATTATATGCTTTTTGGTTTTTACTATGTAATTGTTTGCTTTTCATTCAGATAAAGTATTGAAAACTATTGCCTATCTTGCTATGTGAGGAAATAAGTTAGCTTTTATTCTTTGATCTATTGAATATGTCCACTTGCAACTAATCTAAATTTTGTTGAATGTTAATAGTGGGATATTTATTTAGATTATTCATTATCTTTTTCTACAGCATTTTATTATTTTTATTTATTTATTTTTTTATATAATTGAATAAACAAAGTAGCAGCAACTGTTTTCAATATTACAACCATATTCAAGTGAGAGAGTAGGCTATGCTTTTTACAATTAAAATGTGAAAACTATTTTTGTGTCTTTTCTAAAGGTCATTCAAAATGACATACAAGAAATTTAATACTGAATTGTGTAAATTTATTTTCATTAATATAGATATATATATTTTTTTTTAAACATACTTTTTCCTTCAAAATAGAAATTTTACGTTTTCTATTAAAGAAGGAGAAAAAAATCCTTATATTTAATTTTTCCCCCAAAAAATAACTGTAGAGTTCTTTTAAATTTCCCTCTGTGTCCTCTCCCCTTCTTAAAAATATAATGATGTTACATTTAAGTATGCATACATACATATCAGGATGAGAAAGAGGTTAAAAGGTGTGTACCCAAAGTTGATGAAAAAAATAGTAATTAATAATAGTTTTTGTAAGCAAAATACTACAAGCTTAAATTTTAAAACAATAATTTTATTTATTTAATTATTTTTGAGTTTGCCTGTAAATTTTTGTTTTTAATTTATGTTCCAAGATACTGAATAGTATAAATGAAAAAAATTATATATTTTTTGTTTACTTGGAAGACATCAAAATTCTTTTTTGTTATACATTTGTTCCAGATGTTAATAGATTATGCCTTTTCAGACCTGATTTAAGAGAGAACTGGTTCAACATATTTTATTACTTGTATATAATCCAAATCCTTAATTTACGATTTTAATCTGTTAATTGCTATGCCTTTAAATTCTCGACGTAATAGATTATGGATTTATATATATATATTCTGTAATGCAGGAAACTTTAACCAAAAATGAAATTTAAAAATTATTTATTGTTTAAAACAGATTTAATCAAGAAAAAAACAATTCTGTATATTTTTAAACTATCGTCATAAATTTGCATTAAATGCATGTTAACCCATAACGGTTATCTTTACTTTCATTTAGGCATTACTTTAAATTATTAAATAGAATTTTAAAAATAAAGTAAAAACTCATCACACACATCGAATACATCGGCAAAAATTGTACTCAAAAAAGGAAAAAAAAAACTCGCCCCCGGGTGGCTCGAACCACCAACCTTTCGGTTAACAGCCGAACGCGCTAGCCGATTGCGCCACGGAGGCACAAGTAGTGGTGACAAATTTAGCAAAATAAACAAAATATTGTTTTATTGATGAAATTTTGTTTTGTTTTAGAGTATTTGATTTTAGTAATATTACGAATAATCAAGTAAAATTTTTTTCATTACCCTCTGTCTCCAGAAGAAAATTAATAGTTTATTATTTTTATTTTACTAAATTCAAATGAGTTCTAATTGTTGATTATACGCTTTTAAAAAATAATTAGGAAGGAAAATTTGTATTATTTATTGTTTAAAAAGTAAAAAAGTTGTTTTTTTCAATTATTTAACTAACAAAAATAATAATTCATTTATTTATTATGTATTTAAAAATGTAAAATATTAATACGAGTTTGTTTAGTATTATAGAATTAGAAACTGTTGAAAAATAATCTTTGCAGTTAATTGATAAATATTTTCTAAAAGATTCACTCTTCTTTTTTTTACTTAATGCTGACATTTAAAAAAAAAAATGCAAAAATAAAAATAAAAAAATAAGAAGAATTACTCTATGTTTTTCTTTTCTTCGTAATCGATAGATGGCAGCAGAAGATCTGTATAAACGGTGTTTCTGTTTTACATATAAACAAAATTTTATGATTTAATTTTTTTGTTTTTTTTTTAAGGAAAATACATTTTCGTCTATTTGAAGATGCATTTTATTTTTATAAAAAATTAATTTTTATGATCATCTAAAAATTTTTAGAAAAATTTTTCTTTTGAACAAATGTTATGTACACTTATAACATCAGTACACGAGCTCTCAGTATTTTTCAACAAATCACCACTTGATGCAGAGCACATGTCTAAATGTTCCACTGTCATAGAGAGTCACAAAGAGTACAATCCTGGGAAACAGCAATGTCGATACGGAAGAGATGAGATCTCAGACAGTCATGATTTGTTAACACTCTATTTTAAGAGAAATTAAATAATCTTTCCATAAAGTTTTCAGATAACAATTTCAGGTTATTATTTTATTCTTGGAAAATGTAGTCGGATATTAAACAATGATCTGTAATTGGATAGGGAGTGACAAGGATAAGTGGTCTTCTGGATAGAGTGTCATGCTTCTGAAAAACTCGACAATTAATGTTAAACCGAAAACTTTCGTGTAAGGCAGAAAATTGGCCCATTAAAATCCGAAGGTCAGAAATTTCTCTCAGGGGTGCGCAGAAGATCTGCCTCCCCGTGATGCACCTGGTAACACTTTTTAGGAGGCTAAAGATCTGCAACTTGGCATTAATGTTAGATGAATGAACTCTGTTTCAGCATGTTTTGTTGCAACATTTTGTTGTTGTATGTTGTATATCTTTTTTTTTTTTTTTTTTTTCGTTTTCTTTTTTTTTTTGCTCTAACTGTTCAGAATCTGCCATTGGAAATGAAATTTCTCTCGTTAATGTTCAGAAGATGAGGAAGTATAAATCCAAGAATGCCACCCTAGGAGTACTCGTTGAGAATATGCAAGCAATGAAGCAGCCACTCATGCTGATCCTGGGGAAATGCTGAATCTGCTGCGTCTCTACCATTCAATGGCGAGGACACTTAGGTAAAAATGCAAGGTATTCAAATTCAATACTTTTGAATTTAGTGAAGGAAAAATTCTTTATGCTATTTTAAAAGAAAGCGTAAAATTTTTTAATAAATTACTTATGCCTTAAGGTATCGAAGACCAAGCTGTCCATAAGTGTTTGCCAGCTGCATTAGCACAAAAAATATGTTTTACTGTAAGATTTTTATAGTATAAAATTAAATAAAAAGAGTTAATGTATTATTTCTTAGAAAAAAACTATCCAAATAACACAATTCCAATAAATGCAGTAACTCTTAAGATCAATACTATCAATACTAGATGTAAATACTATCGACATTCTAAGCAATGGTGATATTTTTATATATAAATAATTTATCTAATTTAAAATGATTATCCCCCAAAAGGTTCTAATACTGTACAAAAATTATCCTCTCAGTAATATTGCTCAGAAATAATTATGGTTATTTAAATTATAACCCTTCAAAACTTGAAGAAGTGTTTGGAAATGATGTACAAATAATAAAATGCGCTTGAAAAAAGTTATTTTGTAAAGCATGTTTGAAAATTAGATTATCTGTCGTTAGTATGACAAAATGAATAAAAGAAAGTATATAATTTCAGTGTACTGCCATTATTACTCTCTGGGAAGTATTTTGAGGAAAGTTGCATTTCATATTTAAAAAATTAAAAAACAACCGATTACGTTGACACATTTTCTGGTATGCCATTTGAATAACTCTGGACAATATGACATATCGAATAAAAAGGCTTAAGTCCGATGTGACATTAACTAATAATTTAATATTTTGACTGCTTGTCACAAGAGGATGTGTTGAGTTTTTTCCCAGACTTTTTATGGCAAAATATGACTGTAAAGTGGTAATAAAACATGATTTTTGTGTACTAAAAACGTAATATTTAATAATGTTATTAATAATTGGTACGTTACAGAAAAACCTGTTTTAACTAACTTTTTTATTACTAAATAATATTTTGTAATATTATTAATAATATTTATTATGTATATAAAACAAACACTCAGAACTTTTGGTGTGAAGTGCGAATGGATTTATTTGTAATGAAATTGAGCCTTTTGTTGTCCTATGTTAACGAAATTAAGCATCACCTGAAAATGAATGCGTACGCTGTATCAGTTGATTCTGAAGAAATATGTGATGACTAACAGTTACATTCATTACACTAAATAATTTAATTAATTATGTTAACTTACTTTTTTTGTGATCTTTATTTACTTTCACTTTAATACGCTATTTATTAAAATGTATTTGTCGAAACTTGACACATTGGAAAAACTTAGATTTAACAAATTCTCCTAGAATCGAAAAAATTTGGAGAATAGTGGATTAGGCTCTGATCCTTTATATGTAGGTACGGTAGTACACAAAACTACAAATTAATATGAGCTATGAATGATAATTTCAGCTTGGCTATGATATTTTGAACTAGAAAATCATAATATAACATAGGCGATTTTTTAATAGTGATTCAATTAAAAAAATTTTATGAGGAAATGAAACCTCAAACCTTTTTTTTTTTGTGAAACTTGTTTTTTCTTTTAATGTTTTTTTTACCTTTAATCATTTATTAATTTTCTTTAAAACCTTCCTGCATGATCTCTTTTTCTTTTCCCTGAATTTTTTTCAGGTATACGTCGCCAAAAGAGGCAATAAATCACCAAAATGTTGCAACCTCGCCCTCGGTTATCTGGTGCTTATTTGTTGTACTTCGATTCAGTACCTTACCTGGTCAGTGGGCGTTTCGGTCCTTTCGGACCAAGACAATTTCGCGGTGACTTAAGCAGATAACGACGAACGACTTAGCGGCAATAAAAACCTAACAAATGGGACCCCCACACTGCTACTTGCAGGCCTCTCGAATCAAAAGATTTTATTGATTCCGATTCGAGGGATCCTAACAGTTTTATTAAATTGAAGTTGAAGTGTTTTTATATTTGGGATTTTCCATATACAACAGTAGATACGTTAATAAACATTTTATTAAATAATAGTGATCCTGTAAACTTTCAGATTTATCAAAATGAAATCTATTAAAGGTTTGTTATCTTAATAAAACAAAGATAAGTTATTGAAAAAAATATTTTAATCTTAACTAATCAAAAGAAATTATAAATGATAATTTTCATGCATTTTTAAAAAATATATCTTTTTAAAATTGTGCATAAAATTATGTGTTTTATTTGAAAATATTCTAAGAATTTCTTCATGCATAAATATTAAAAATGGATTCCAGGTGCCTGAAATTCTGATCCATAAAAATGCAGCACTCAAATGATCTGATTTTTCATTAAAATCGTCAAATAAGTGATATTTTAGCATTTATATAGTACACAAGTATTAAGAAAACTAGAGCTTATTACAGCAAATAAATAACATATTCATCTACAACAAATTTTAAACAGCAATTTAAATAGAGATAATACAGAAAATAACATTAATTCTTTTGAGAAATACATCTAATCCAAGATTTAAATAAAAACTCTTTTTATTTTTACTTTAAATTTTTATCTATTATTTTCCAGTATTTATATACGGTGGAATTATTGATAATGGTACAGTTGATAACGATCTATTTATGAAATTATAATAAGTATTTAAAAGTTTTACGTAATATATTTTATAAAAGAATGATACAAAATTAAAATATGCAATAAAAAACCTTTTTTTTGTGTAAATGTACATGTATTACTATTTCAAATTGCAAACATTGTTTAAATATATTTAAAAAATATACATAGTTCTAAACAAATAATTACCATTCATCTTCCTATGTCTTTTCTTTTATATAATATAATGCAAATAAGATTCTAATCCAGAACTAAAAGAGAAAGAAAAGTAGTGGAATTATAAAAAAAATATTTTACTCCTTAGATTATAAACAAATTCTAAATTAAAGTTCGAAGTTTAAAAACCGAATTCGCCGAAAAGCGCAAACGATTTTTAAAATTCCAGCGTTGCCACTTTGCGGTGAAAAATCCTGACGCAAAGGACCTTTTTCTTTGAATGAGGAGCGAGTAGTATCCGGTGTAGTACCGAAAATCGTGACAGAATCGTAAAACAAAGAAACAAATAAAAAAAAAAAGAAAAGAACTAAAGTTCTTGAGCATGCTAAAAAGGAAAATAACCACATAAAATGGGCGATTAAGGAAACCCATGAAAAACAAATTGCCGGTATCTAGGAAAGGGATAATTCCCATTCGAGTCCAGGGAAACAAGTATAAGAAAAGAGACAAACTTTTTTTAATTGTTTTGCTTTTAGATTTACATGTAAATGGACTTTTGATAGCTAAAGAGCGGACATGTTAAAAGTCGGTTTACGACATTTTCTGAACTATCTCTAAAAACGATCAGTGCTCGAGAGAATTTATTTGACAAATTTTATTGATCGAATGATACTTTAAAGAGCCAGGTTATAAAAGGGAAGAAATTCGTGTAGGGGAAAAAAAGAAAAAAAAAATGCTTACATTTTGTTCATTTTGGAATTCTTAAAGTCGATGACTTTTTCTTTTATTATACAAGTTACGAATATAATGATTTGAAATTTTAGATTGTATTAGATTTTATTTGTATTTTATTATTCATTTGGATGTAACTAATTTCCACTGATTAGCAGATCTGTAAAAACATTTAACTTCAATTAGCAACATATCACATGGCTCATACAAAATATATTATTTCAATTATTGATAATTAAAACTCTTTTTATTTCAATAGAGAATCGTTTTACTTTAAATTTTTCTTTTTCTTTCTGAAATTCTTATTACGTATATAAATTTCAAGAGGTGTGAATTGCTTACATTACTTTCTCTTTCAATTCAAAATTATCAGTTTCGCATTTGACATTTTCTTGTTATATTCTAAAAATTTGTCATCGTTATGTTCTAAAAATCATTTTTTTGTTCGGTGTTTTTACTAGAATTCGACGAAATCTAATTTGAAAATCAAGTACTTAAAAATTGAATTTTTAGCAGTGTATTCTTTATTCACTCTCTCTTTTTCAATTTACTTAAGGAAAAAAAAAAAAATAAAATAAATAAATAAATAAAAACTTTCGGAAACAATTTATTTTTTATAAAATTATTATTGTAATTCGTAAATTGATAAAAGTAAGTAAGATTAATTCGTAAAATAAGCACTTGATAAAATATTAATTTAAAATTCGCAAAGAAAATTGTTTAGCAAAAATAACAAATGTCTCAATATACCTCTAAAATCAGACTGGGGTTTTTTTTTTAATCATGTGTGAACATGATGTTGTCCTGTTAGGCCGTCCCTGACGTTATCCGAAAATGAGGGCCAAGCAAATAAAACTCCATTTCAAATTTTGGTGGAAAATGATACTTTGGGCTCCTTAACTCCTGAAATGCTTCATGAATAACGTTAGTCTTAAGGAATTTTCTGTAGAATTTGGCTTTTGTTTGAAGTGTTTTGTAGTATGGTTTGAAGCACTTTTCACGTCTTGGCTTCGGATTTTAAACATTTGTATTTCCAATGGCTATAAGTAATATTGATCAATTATTTCTTCTTGAAGTTTCACATTTATCACTTTTGGCATTTTCCCGTGCTTATGGAGCTGTATAGTGCTTCTTATTGTATTTGGAATACTTTATTCTTAATTTATGCCTGGACTTTTCAAACATTGATATATTCTGGCTATTGAATGTGATAACGTTTCTTGTAGAATTTAGAATACTTCATTCTTCATTTACGACGGCATTTTTCTTACTTTTTGTATATTCTTTTTTTAGAGATTCTTGAACAATTCCTTCTTCATGAAGTTCTTGATCTATTCAACAACATTGCTGTATTCATGTGGCTATTTGAATTTGGCCATTCTTGTAGTATTCCAATCAATTATTTCATATATTTCTAAAGCATTATTAAACATTGTCATATTCCTGAGTTTATTCAATCGTTCTCGAATGTTCACACATGATAAGTTGAAATTTGCCGAGCAGATTTCGGTTTTTTATTTTTATTTATTTATTTTTTTGTTTTCTATATTCATTATCTTCAACACTTGATTTATGCGTAGCTTCTGTACGGAATAAATAAATTATTAAACTTGTAGTTTTTATCCCTATCCACGCAGCAAATCCTCCAGAATACTTTATGTGTTTACTGCCAGTGTCTTACCGTCTGTAGCACATTGAGAAGTTCTTGTCACCCCCAAAACGAAACAGGGACCACTCAATGTGGGAGGTCCCGTGTGCAGATAGGGAATCTGATATGACAAACAAGTGTCCATACATCAGGAAAGGGTCACAAATCGTTTGTGACCATCTGATAGGGTTTCGCACCTATCTGAGTTGGTGGCTCCCGTTTAAATATAAGGAGCGTCGCTGGTGGTGATTTGTAGCTGGAAGGACGGATGGGTCTGTGGTCTGGTTTAATGGGTTGCTTTAAACACCGTGCTGATTTATGCAGTTGCAGTGAAGAAATAACGAAAGGAAGATAAGGGTAGAATTCGAAATGGGAAACTTCTGGCTCCTCCTCCTGGCAATAAATTAAACAGGGCGTTGGGGGAAAAAAAATCATTTTGGCTTAATTTAAAGCTCTGTAGGGATGCACAGATGCTTAAAATGTTAATTTTGCTTGAAGAAGATGTATACTTGGTATTTCTTTTAAATACTTTCAGACTTTGAGGGGAAATTAAAATACGGCACGCGATCCAGTTCTAATAAAAAGATATACACTTTAATATTAGAAAATATTTTATGCATTGTTTTCAATTTATTATTAACTTGGAGACAGAATTTTCAATGATGTACTACCTTGTTATTTCTATTTATTTATTACACTAACGCAAGAATCTGAATTCTATTCTCCATCGAGTCACTAACCATTAACAAATGCTTAATTCATAAATTCAATACGTATTTTACGAGATTGCCGAAAACGTGTTCGGGATTGATTGCCATCACACGAGTAGTAGTAGATTTTTTTGTAATTCATAAAATATTAAAAAGGGCAATTCTCTTTGCATCGATATATATTTTTAAACAAACACTTTAGAAATGAATGCAAAGAAATATATATATTCTAAAAGGTTTATTGAATCAATATAATGTTAGCAGCAAATTATTTAAAAATATATCTTCAAAATGTTTCATTTACTAGCCAACAGAGGGCAGCATGATTCTACTATGAGTTACTTTCGATACAATCAGCCTTCTGAAAAAAAAATTTGACGACCTTTTCTTTAATAAAATTTTTTTTTTTAAATTTTTAGAGATTACTTTAATAAGTAATTTTGAAACGATTGAAATTTTTAATTTTTTTTTGTTATTTTCTAAACGTACTCTTTGTATTTGATTTTCATTGTTAAAGGAAAATACTGAGAGAAAATCAGAATTTCGATGGAACAGCATTTTATCATTCTTTTTTTTTGTGCAAGATTGTAATTTTTAGTAATTATTAATGTTTATCGCTGAGGGTTGTTTTGCTTTAAGAAGGGGAAAAAATCTGGAAACATCAGACAATTTACATTTTAATAATAATAGTAATAATAATAATAAAGATATTATCAAATATGTTAGTGATTTATCTTCTCCAGAAATGATTGTTTATTGATGCCAAATGAATACTTTTAAAAGATATAGTTTTAAGAAGTGCTCTGTTCTGTGCTAAATTACACGCGCATTGCCTTATATTATTATTTTAAGGATTTACAATATATATTTTTAATAATTAGAAATGTATTCTGACATTAGAATTTTTTTAATAAGTGGTTAGATCATAGGGATAAATTTATCTTATACATTATATTAATACATAAGAAAATGTATCTAATAAAAATATATATAGAGAGAGAATATTATTTTTAAAATGGATGGTGCTCCTGTAATACATTTTGCTTGAATCGTAAATCCATCTACTCTTGATGTCCTATATTTTTCTTCCTCGTCAAATCACTGGTGTTTCTGTGTTTTGTCTGCAGTGCGGGTAGGACATCCCATGAATAGTCAATTCATGGATGGAGGGAAAGGGGCAGCTTCTGTTGGGATAAATCACCGTTAGGTAGAAGTTTGACTTGGCTCCATGTCTCTGAAGGAGAGAGCAGTGCCTTCCGGGAAGAGTTTTAGGGAAAACATCCTCTCATTCCCGTTTCGTATGGGAGAAAACCTGGTAAACTCCCACCAGGTAGTCCAATATACGAGGCAAGGTGCTGAACATCACACATTCCCTCGAGTCTCCTCGTTTTTTGAAGCTAGGGACTACAACAAAGCCGCCAGCGAATTGAACCTCAGCCCTGATGCTCACCAGCAGCGTTGCCATTGAACCACGAGTCAGGCGATGTTACTCATTATGCAATATATAATAGGGGCAATCCTTGATGGATAGGTAGAAATTATTTCCTTCGTAAATATTACTCCTTCGAACTCTCGTATATTACTCTGCGCATATATATTATTAATTATTGCTTCCATTGCCTTCGTTCAGGGTAATCATGCAGCATTTTCACGCAGAGGGGGATTATTATTGTTACGGAAAATCCCACTAATCAGTCTGACTGTTTATGAGAGAGACATTTTACACTATCACACATACTAAGAAATCCAACTTTTATTCACTTTGCCGTCTTGGTCATTGAGTATCGAATCGAGACAGTTTCAATCTACAAAGTTACACTTTTAGTCCAAATTAAAATGTTGATGTTTTAAAATTGAATTTGTATTATTTCAAAGAATTCGATACTTTTAAACGGTTTACTTTGCGAGAAGTGTGTGTTGAATGGTGGATCTGAGGAAAAAAAAGGATTATTAATTATTATCCTTCCCTAACGCAACAGATAAGAATGGTGCACTGATCTTTGACACCGACACAAATAGGACCGCTTGTTTTTGCCTCATCCGACCGAGTGTAAATTTCACAAATCGCTGAGTAAATCACGTCCATCCACTCCCCCCCCCCCTCTATCTACCCGAATCGTTCGCTATCGGGTTCTAGAGTAGCACGCACCAACACTCATTATATTCTCCCGGGCCATTTAACAACCCGCCCACGCGCACACGTGGCTCTCGAGATTTCCGAGAATGAAAAGGGGCCCCTTCCAAGGGGGCCCACGATCGACAGAAGTAGCTGAACAACACCCTCCCTACCCACCAAACGATTTTTAGATTCCTTTGTGGAAATATTAGACCACCCCTTCTAGTTACATAACTCTGGTCTTACGAACGGATCTCCTTACGCAGACCCTTGCTGATAAGGGCCCTAAGTAAGGGGGTGTTAGTTTTCCCTCCAGTGTGTTTCTATCAGTTTGGGATGCTTTAGCCAGAGCTACGTATAAGGGGGACGGGGGCGATTTAGGAAACTGATCCCCTGTGTCAAGAGAGTAAAACTGTTTTTATATCCCATTGATATACGATGGGGAAGGGGATTGAATAGTCTTTGAAGAAGTCCTTGACACAGTTAAGTCGGGATACATTCACCTAGTAATTGAAGTAACTTATTAATTTCACGTAGATAGAATTTTCAAGCAAAGCAAATTTATCAGATGTTCCAAATATATTGGTTTAGAAAATAAAGGGGGAGGGGGGAATTAGAAGAATTGCGATTACGGAATTTCTATTTATTGGAATTTAATGAAACTTGGAAAATTAGTTTTAATCAAATAGTTGCTTCAAAATTAGGTACAAAACAAGAAAAATAATAATAAAAAATTTTTAAGTCAATTCCTACTTTTTTTTTTTCTATATTTCAGAAAGTCCTTTATAAATAAAGTTGAAATTTTCCGCTTACATCTGGCGCCATCTATTGGTAGATACATGCAACTTAAATCTAAAAAAACTAAAATTAATTAATTAAATTTAATTACTGAATTAATATTTGAAAAGCTGTATTAACATCAAGTGTCCTCCACTACAAGTTAAAAAATGTATTCGTACTTGAGTGGATGAATAAAAGTATTTTATGAACGATTGAAAATTTGAACAAGATATATTAAGATATATAGGAGAGTGTGAGCTAATAGTAGGAACTAAAAAAACAGGCTTATTTCTGTTTTGAAAATGACACAAAAACGCAGCATCTGAGTTCAATGAGTAAGCAGCTTCAATAGTGAGTGTGATACATGCATGATAGTGATGTTCGAAATGAGGGTGATTATTAATTTAGTTAACAGCAAAGCCTATTGCTTGTGTCAAGGCAGTTTGGAAGTTTTACATGTTGCAGGGGATGGGTTAAGTGCAGCAATATACCTCCTTTGAGTATTTAAAACATGCTCTAATGAGATTAGGGATGTTAAAAATACAAATAAATACTTAAAAATTTTGAAACAATTTTAATTTTATTTAATAATGATTTGCAAATAAAAATAAATAAATGCATAAATCTCAGTTTATAAGATTTTGCGTTGGGTTACATTCAACTACAACTTGAACTGCATGTTGGTCATGGTACACGAATTGAACAGTCCTGCTTTAAAGCATAGGTCTCTAAACTCTTTAGCCTATGGGCCATACTGATTTCTGCACCAAGTCTCAAGTGCCAAGTCCTTAGCTAGCTCATCATACTAACATTCTGTAGTTTGGAATTACACGCTAATTTTCGTTGCAAAACTAACCAGCAAATGAATATCCATGGCTCAGAGAGTGGATTCAGCTCCGTTCGTAATTCCGGTCCAAGAACAAGTCATTGCGTCATCTTGCACAACAGTAGTACAGCACCATCTTTTGGGCAGTGGCGGAATTCCACAAAAGCTTCAATTATGATGGATTAGTCTAAGCATATAGTGGCATTTTGTAGCGAGTAGCAGAGCTGAAGCATGTTCTGGAAAAGTTCTGCTGCGGGATCACTTGTCTGGAAGATTCAAGGGTTTCCTAATATATTCCGAGGACGCGTGGGATAGATACGGGAGACAATAGAAAGTTGAATACATTCAAATTTTGATTTCGTTTCGACAAGTACATTATTTTGGTTTGGAGTTACATTCCTTTTGCGTGGATTTGTATAAATATATATATAAACGAAAGATACACAGTGAATATAGAGCATTTAAAGGGCAATGGGGATATCAATTGGAGGGATGATTGTGTCAAGTAATAGGGCAATGTACATAATTTGGAATGAAATAATATCAGTTCTCAAAGAATACAATATAAAACGTCATTGCGAGACTAACATTCGCAACATTACCCATTTACAGATCAGGAAAAAAAAGAATCTTTAGTATTGTAAATTTTACAATATAATCAAAATCAACACTGGTGGGCCGGATTCATGGCGCTGGGGCTAGGGGGCGCTGTCGCCCTGTGGGCTATAGTTTGAGGACTCTCTACTTTAAAGAGTATGTGTAAAATTTACACCATCCTAATGGGCCTGAATGGCCGAGGGTCTAGCGCTCTGGCTACAGGGGCCACAGGTTTCACGATCGAGTCCCGGCGGTGCCGGGGATGTTTGTAGCGGTTTGGAATCCACTTTAAACAGTAGGTCTAGGTCTAATATGGCTGTAGAGCGTCATGGAGACAAGTCCGACTTCCACCTATGGGTGCTACGTCACAACAGAAGCTGCCCCCTTTCTCTTCAACCATGAGTCATACGGGTTCGTGGGCTTGGTCTAGGCGGTTCGTGGGCTTGGCTACCAAGTGGGATAAGAAACAACAACAACACATCTTCCTAATTTTTTAAAAGGGATTTTTAAACATTAAATTAAATATTTACTTAATTCTAAAGTTTTTTCAATTAAAGTTTTTCATGTATAATTTGTCAAAAAACAGAAGAGAGTTCTTCGGAAGTGTTTTCTCTTCTTCCAAGCAAAACCATTTTCGGTATTCATTGCATGGAAAACTTCTTCTAAGAATAACTCCCTAAGTAACATCCATCAAACCTCTCTGCCGGTACTTTAACAAAAAAAAATTTTTTTTTTTTTTTTTTTTTTCAAGTTGTCTCAAGTTTACTGACCAACGGCGTTTGACACGCGTTTATGTCAAAACCTTCCCATCTCTCTGTCAACACATTAAAAAAATGATCGTCTGGAAGAAAATATCCCGAGCGTCGAAAGCTACTTCACAGAGAGGGAGTCAAAAAGCACCTCCCTTTTATTTTCTTTATGCGCATTTTTTTGTTATTTTTTCTCTCTTCCCTTTTCACGCAAAAATTCGAAACAAGGATCTGCACTGTTCTTGGAGAGAGAGAAATAAAAAAGTCATGGTAGCTGGGAAGTTTAAACGCTTGAAGAAACGGCCGGCTTATGTTACAGATTCTTAAAGGCGATTGCCGAGTTTTTTTTTTTTTTTTCACTGTCTTTGTCGCCGACTTCAAGTTACTCGAGTATTTTAAGGCAACTTACATTGCGTAAATGCGCATGTCCAATAGGCATTTGTAATTGATTTAGGGTAAATAGAATGGACTTCTTAAAAGTCTCTGTTACTACTAGATTGGATAGGAGAGTCGAGTACCTGTGCACATAGTGCGCATCTGCTCAGAATTCAAATATAATAAAAACAAAGTATCACAGAATTAGCAGGAATTAAAAATTTTTAAAGCGAACAGTTAATAGGAGGGAAAAGAAGTTATAAAAAAATAAGAATAAAAAATAATAATAAAAGAGGGGGGAGGGGGCGGACAAACTGGGAAATGACAATCAAGCATTATCAAAATACATAAATGCCCAATAGAAGCATATAAATACGTAAATACATAGCAGACAGACATATAAACACATATACAATGAAAATAAATAGGAATTATAAATAAACAAATATACAAAAACAAAAACTTTAAGGAGACAGAAAACATACGAACAACATTTGAAACTGAAGATCGGAAGTGAAGTTCGTTGATGCAGGGTAGAGTTTGATGTTTTTAGAAAAAGAATGTTTTTTTTTTTTTTTTTTTTTTTAACATAGTTCCGCAGTACACACTGCCAAGGCAGAAGAGAGGACGATGGAAGATTTCTTAGAACTGGAGAGTAGTATTGCGGATGGGTCATAGAAGAAATTAGGGAGGCTTGAGGTCGTGATTCCATCCTGTTGTGTAATATGGATAATGGTATTTACCTTCGTTGAGGGCGAAGAATAGTTGAGCTTTAATTAAATTATTTTCATGGTTCAAAAGTCTATGTTGATATACAGCGATGGCCAAAAGTTTCACATCACTTAAGCTTTGCTATTTTTCTTCAATTCTACTATTAGTTCATACTGTCTCTATTTATATCTTGTTCAAATTTTCAATCGTTCATAAAATACTTTTTATTCATCCACTTAAGTTCCAATACATTTTTTGGAACTTGTAATGGATGACACTTGATGTTAATACAAAAATCAATAATAATAAATTCAATAGTTCAAATATTAATTCATTAATTAAATTTAATTAATTAATTTTAGTTTTTTCAATTCCTACTATTAGTTTTAGATTTAAGTTGCATGTATCTACCAATAGATGGCGCCAGATGTAAGAGGAAAATTTCAACTTAAAAAGTAGGGATTGACTTAAATCTTTTTTATTATTACTTGTTTTTAAACAATATGTGACCGTATGTTGGATAGTAGTTATTAGTTTCTTTATAGTAACACTGTCTTTTGTTGTTGTCTTCTTTTGTTCAGCTATTTAAAATAGTAAATTATATTGCGTCATCAATAGTTAAAAAGCCATAGCTCTAAAATGTGCACTAGAAAAGTCATTACGAAAGATTTAAGTTTAGGGTTTTTGAAACTTTTAACAAAAATTATTAACCAATCCCACATTTTCTTTCTATTTCACTAATTGGAAAGTAAAAAAAAGTTATATTGTCAAATATTGGAGTTAGATATATAAATTGGTTTTACTATAAAGTATACCATTTTTAATAATACTGTGTCTCGGCCTATACCGGGCCTATAATGGTTTCAAAAGAGGGCCACTTTTAGGTTCATAGTAACACTTTAATTTTTATTTACAAGCATTATTTATATGTACAGAATTCTATTTACAATGAAATGAAAATTAAAGATATAAATTAAATACACAAGTGTAGTTCACTCAAGGACGGAGATTTTCAGAGTTCTTGAGAGTCTACGGCGAACTAAAACATTTAGTACAAATTGATATATAATACGTTGATTTACATTACACCAATACTGAAATTGAAAATATTGCATGAAATTCTAATGAAATTATCGAATACTTTTGGCTGTCATTGTGCAAGACTTACCCTTGTAAAATTAAATAATAAAATTGAATATTAAATCGAGAATTGTCGATCTTTAACTATGATATCAACTTTTGGGCTGAAATTTTTCCCAAATTCTCCATGACAGAACTAAAAATCTATTTATTTATTAGCATGCAAGTTTAAAAACCCGGACAATTAGTTAGTAGATAAATCAAATGCCAATCTCATATCTTAGATATAGTTCGAATTTTCTGAAGACAAATTCAAGATAACGTGACTTGTGCCAAAGTAGTAAAGCCTGTGTAAAAAAAAAATAACTTAAAAAAAGGTGAAGGTACGTATCCTCTGCGGTTCGGTGCCACAGGTTTCGGATTCCAGTCCAGGCTGTGTCATGGATATTTGCAGTGGTTTGTAATCCAATATAAACCGTAGTCCCGGTCTAATATGACAGTAGAGCATTGGGCGTAGAGATGACAACCCTACCTCGAAAAAGAAAAGATCTCCCTCTTTCTGAAAGTGTCAGTAGGCAGACTGCCATGGTCCAACACGGACTGTGGTGTCAGGGAGTTAGTTAGTCAGAAGGTACTAATCTTTTAGCAAAATCTGGTGGCACTATGTGTGTTGTAGTCACTGCTTTCTGAAACGAAGACACCCGGCAGATACTATGACAGTTTATGATAGTCTGTAGTCGAACTGATTAGTGGGTGCTTTAAGGTCGAATCCGCTGACTGAAATAGTTCTAGTCACTGCTTTCAGAAACGAAGAGACTCCATGGTAATTGAGTACAATGTGTCTCTCAAGCTGTCTAGTGGATGTTTTCTGGGTTTTCAACCCTACTACACTCAAATGCGGAGCAATTACCCCTGAAAGTCTTCCCAGAAGGCATTGTTCTCCCCTCAACATCCGTCGGTGGGCTGTTTGTGAGATTCACGATGTCCACAGATGTCCCATTCTCACTTATCTATCTAGTAGGGGTTGAGGGAATCAGATGTGGAAAAAAAATAAAGATTTCTTCCCAAACGACGTGCAAATGCGGGGTAGCTTGAAGTATCTATCCTGCTCCTGGAAAGTAATAAGCTTTCCAACTCCATCCATCATAGATTATTTGTAGAATATATAATAGTAAAAAAAAAAAAAAAAAAAAAAAAGAGAGAGAGAGAATTACAAAGCGTAAAAAGCCAATTGCAAATTTCAAGATATATGCTTTCAATTTTGTTTAAATGTTGTACAATGATTTTAGAGATATTTATCACAAAAGTCACTCGCAATTGACAGTCTTTTGAAACTCGATGGGTTTTGGTTTGTTTCGGTTTGTCGTACTACGGTCATCTTGTGCACACGAGGGCTAAACAGACTGGGACATACAGTTTCAAGTGGATTCCGAACCACTCACAAACATCCATGCCATCGCCAGGATTCGAAGCTGGAGCTTGTGATACCAAAAGCCAGAGCCACTTGGCCACCAAGCCGCTTAACTCAATGGGATAAACCTAAGTTAATATTTTTAAGGACTGACCATTTATCGTGAAATTCTATCCCTTTCTTGTGTTTATTAAATTAAAAAAAAAAAAAAAACATTTGCCCAGTAATTGCGCAGATATTGAATTCAATCAGCATTATTAAAGAAATTATAACTTTTTAAGAGGCGACATTTAGTTAGCAAATCACTGGCGTAAAAGTTAAACATTAGAAAAAAACTTTAAAAATGATAACTAAAATGGATGGAATGTTGTTGTAAAATGTCTTAAACAATCACTGAATGCTAGTTTGAATGTTTACAATGTTGACATATTTCGTTTCGTTTATTTCAGTTTTGTCGCTGATCGACACATAAGAAAAACGTGTTTTTTTGGACGTGTTACAAAAATCTATGGTACCTTTTTTTTTCCTGAGCATCTTGTATCAGTAGCCGGAATCGGTAGCTCTTTTGCAGCTATCGACAGGAAATCAGAGAACTCGGAAGTTTTTTTTTTTTTTTTCGTTTCTTTCTCGGTCTTTGGAAGGCATGCTCCGGTGATCAAGATTTCTTTGTGAAATGCGAAAAGGCAGACTGCGCGAAAAAGGGGTCTGAGATAAGGGCATTAGACCAGCTCCGCAGACGCCAAACTCAGGCGTCTTTCGGCACAAAAACAGATCACAGATTTGGCTTTCTGAGGATGGGAATATCAAAGTATCAATCGCAATGAGACTTTTTTTTCTTCTTTTAACTAAACATGCTACGATGTAAGTCTAGAGAATTTGCAAGGATTACAAATGTTACATAGTGTAAAATAGGTGCGCAGTAGATCTACCTCCCCGTGGTGCATCTGGTAACACTTTTCAGTGGCTAAAAGATCTACAACTTGGCATTATGTTAGATTCATGAACTCTGTTTTAGCATGTTTTCTCTGTTCTTTTTTTTTTTCGTTTTCTTTCTTTTTTTTTTTGCTGTAACTGTTCATAATCTGCCATTGGAAATATATAAAAAAAAAATAGATTAAGAAATTATCTATAACACATTCTGATTATTAATTATTTACCCCCGTCATGACTAATTCTTCTCAGAAAGATTTTCCAAAATGTATATTTTGAGAGGAATCCGTGTTGCTAGAAATGAAGGTAAAAAGTAACAAAGGTCGTATTCCAAAAGTAGTGGATTGGAATTATTTGTAGCTGAAACATAAAAATGATTAATTATTATTACATTTTGTATGGTAATATCTGATTAGAGTGGATGACGCAACGTTAGAATAGGACAGCACGAGACAGATTATGCTAGACAGGGTAAATATTAAATTGAATGAAAATAAACCGAAAATTAAAAATTTTACTAAATTATCTTTATACGTAGTCAGTTTTGTTTATCTAAAATCAATCCTTCGTGATGAAAAAAAAAAAAAATAAATAAATAAATAAATGCCACCAAAATTATAACTATCAAAGCAATTATTATAAATATCAATATATTATAATGTCAATCAAGTAATTTTTAATCAATATAAAATATAAATCTAATGAACAACAATTCTCTTGCAAGAGATAGATCAAATGTAATAATGACCGCTCTGTAATAAGCTTCATATATATTCTTTTATCTAGTCCATTAATATTTATGTATGTTTTAAAATGAATTAATTATATAATGTTTAACAAATTAACGTGTATACCATTAAAGTACGTACCATTAAGGTTCACCTTATCAACAGTTACAGAATTTTTCTCCATAGTGCGCATGCGTTAAGCTGCTAAACAATAAAAAGGATGACCAAAAACTAACACCCCGGCACTACAGTCCATGTTGGACTATGGCCTTCCTACAAATACGACTCCAAACTCGTCTGTCTGGAGCTTTGGTTTCCAATTTGTGATCTTTAGGTTCTTCAGGCCCTTTTCCATTTCATCAACCCATCTCGTCTTCCGTTTCTTCCTTGTGCCCTGGCACTTCCCCTTGAAAATCGTCTTTGTGCCTTATGTGTCCTAGCCATTGAATTCTCTTTGAATTTACATAATTTATAATATCCTTTCCTCCAAACAATTTTGCAATTTCATAATTTTAATGCCTCCTCTAAACATCACTCGCGATGACCGACAACAATGTTAGTGATACTATAACGGCATGAATTGGATAAAATTCTAGTATGTCTTTTCTAAAGATGTTTGATTTGCCTGATTGAAACATTCAACTATCAAATTTTTTATTGTATTATATAAAATTAATAATTTGGGGGAAGGGGGAAGGATGTAACCAAAAAAGTAATCGGGCAAAAAGTATGTTTTAAGCAATATAAGATGAAAAGCTACGAGAGCATTAAAGATTTTAAGGCCATTCGCAAGAATTTTAAAGAGTAATCTACAAATATCCCGGTATAATACTATGGTAATTATCTAATATACGTCCCATATTTGTATAAATATAGATGAAAAATGGAAAACTCCTACAAAATTGTTCAGTTGTTGTTGTCAGACTATCCTACAAGTTATGTGAATTTCATGCTTAAGGTAACTAATCACATTTAAATCACAACTGTAAGGTTTAATTACTATTATATAACCGCGAGAGGTCGCGGTTATAACTGGTAACTGTAATTTTAACTGTGTGGTCCAGTGTGGTAAGTACATGCGGCGAAATCTTCAGACGACGAGGAGAACACTAGCAGCGTCCAAGCTAGAAAGACGGTCAGAGACCGGTTCTTGGTTTTTTTAACTATTAATACTATTGTAGAAGAGCCACAGGGTGCCATGTGTATGTATGTACTAATATTGTAAATAAAGTAATGTAAATAGAAAGAGAGATTGGTATTGCATCCTGACACAACTAATTGCTAGCATAGCAGCTAACACAACTTACGTGGGAAAGGGGAAGGGAACCCACACGATGTTGTTTTATTTTAAAAGATCTTTAGCTTCAGAAAACAATTTATATATATATGTATATTGTTTTGTTTTGTTTCTATAGTCAATTAGAAGTCGAGATAGAGCTGTTTCATCAAGAAGTATTGGGAAAAACTGAATTCTTGCATTCAAAAACCTTCAGAAATTTTAAAAACTAATTGTTTTTTTGGGGTTTTTTGGGGGTTTTTTTTTTCTGCTCTATATTATAACAGTCACAACTGATGTTATAATTTTCAGAATCTAATTAAATTATAACTACGATTTTTAATGATTTTTATATATTCATTGAACTAAAAAGTTAGAAACATTCATTTAAAGATGAGTAATTGGTATTTTTGTTAAATATATTACTTTTTTTCTGCTGTATTTTTTGCTCTAAATGACTTTATTGCATGTAATTCAGTTATACTTTAGAATCATTCTTGTATTTCAATGCATGATGCATAATGGATAGATGATTACATTTATACAAGTATATTTGATATGTTATCTTTTTAGTTAGGAAGGTTTATGTAAAGTCAAAAAACCCTTTTTCCATGAATTTAAAAAAAATGTTCATATGTATCTTTTAAAATTCATATTTTGTCAATATTTTATAATAGCATCAATATATATATATATATATATATATATATATATATATATATATTCCATAAAACATTATTTAAAAACCTTGGTTTTGTACGTATTTTTATTTATTTATTATTATTATTTTATTTGTGAATGGTGTGTTCCCTGAATCGACATCATTCATATGAGAAAAATGTTTAGTCATAAAGTGATTAACTCAGAAAACAATCTTCTATTAACTTTCTTAGCTAAGTTTAGCTTAGTTAACATCGAATCAGTAATAATACATGAATAATAATGCACCCTCCCCCTATTAAAAAAAAAAAAAAACATTCTCTTTTTTTTGCCCTTTTGCGATCTTTTAATCGACCTCTGACCTGCGGGTCTAAACGATAAAACTTTTTACTCCGTATCATCCATCGTGGACCTTGCTTTTCGGCTGCAAGAGCATCCGCCCACGCTTTGCCCGTCCGGGTGCTCTTAAAAAGTTGGCTTTTGGCGCTTTTTCGTCACCACACCTGAGCCACACGCGACGTCCTAGAAGACGAGTGGTCGTCGTTCGAGGAGAGAGGGGTGGTGGGCGAGTGTCCACCGGGGGGAAGGAGCCCTAAAAGGTGGGCCACCCGCATTGAGGAGAGTGCTGGCCCACAGCTGCACTACCCTCGTAAACGTGTCGGAATGACACTCCCCACTCAATAAAAGGTTCAACTGCCGTCCCCTGCACTTTATCGCCCAATTGTATAGTTGCTTTACTGGTATGCAATTGCACAGAGGGTTGCACGTTTTCTTTTTTAAAATTAATTATTATACGACATTAAAAAAAAAAATATTAAAATACTTATGTATAGCAAATATTAAATTATTGGAAAAAAATATATATGTATAATTTCCGAGTTTTATCAATTTGTCTAAAATTTCTTTGTATTTCATATTGTTGATTAGTTTCTCCTATGTGCCTGCAGAATCAAAAAAGGATAACAAAAATTATTGTAATACGGAATCCGATGAAGACTAGTACATAAATTATTACTATAATATTTTAATTCTTATTTTTTGAATCGCTTGATAGCTTAATTCGTTATCAATTTAACTTGTATCGGCTTTACCCCAACATTTTATTAAAAACAAGAAAGTGCAGAAATTATGGACAAGTGAAAATTTTATTCATTGAAAAAAATATTGAATTATTCCTGCTAATAGATAAAATAACTAAATTTTTAATTTAGTTTTATGTTAAACTGACTTAGTTATATTAGTTAAATAAACAACAACGTAGTGTTGCAGTCGTTGCCGACTGATTAAGCTGGTGCACTATGAAATCCTTTTGGTTTTTTTCCCCACATAGGCTCGAATCCTACCGCTGCTTAGAGTTTTTTTTTTTTTTTTTCAAATTTTTCATTTAAATTGATATCAGCAACAGCAGGCTCAACAACCACATGGTGGGCCAAGGCCATCTGCTTGCTGGCAGATTTCAAGAAACAGGAGATGTTTACTTTTTTTACAGGGTAGGTTGTCCAACGCTCTACACTCCTATTAGACCGGGACCTAAGGTTTAACGTGAATTCCGAACCACTCCTAGGTATCTATGCCACCGCCAGGATTCGAACCTAAAGCACAAAGGTCAGAGCGCTAGCCAATTGTCCATCAGGCTGCTTAAAATTCCTGAAACATTATTTAAATTTGAGGCTAACAACCCACTTAATTTAATGACAATAGCCATTTAATAATTCCACACATTTTATTAACAGTAGCTCCATGGCCACTATAAAATTCGCCAAAATCGCCACTCCTCCGATTTCTTGCTGCAACCCTGCATCAGATTGGCGTGCGCTATTCCTACCGATAGGGCGAGCGTGTGTCGTACCCGTTTGCTATCAGCGCCCATAAATTTCCGACTGGGAGCCCAAATCTCGAAGGCTTTAATGGGCCTTTTTTTCGTCGTTCCAGGCCTTCGTTAGGCCCGGGTGAGCTATGCCCCACTTCAATTTGTGGAATAGCCGGACGGCGCACTATTTTATTCCGCCACGGCGCGATAAGAAAGTGGGAAGAGCTCTGATTTGGCTGCAAATTTCTCTTCTTGTTTACCTCCGCGACGTTCTTAGCGCCAACTCCATAAATATTAAAGTATTTTTTTTTTTTTTGCCCCTCTAAACTCTAAATAGGCATGTGGTTTGTGTGTAGTTGTTACAGTTACAGTTTTTATTTTGTGTTCTTTTTTTTTTTTTTTTTTTTTTTTCTCCCACTTCTTAACAAACGGTAGTTAGATTTATGCTTTTTTTTTCTGTATTTTTGTTGTTTTGTTGTGTGTGTGGGTGCGTAATGTCTTCGTGATGGAATTGCAGTTAAAATTAAATAAACACTGTATTAAATGTTATTTATGAGAGTTTGTTTTACTTAAAAAATGTGGACATAGTAAACCTTATTTATTATTATTTCCAAATTCTGATATTGATTTAAACTGATATCCAACACTTGTTCAGTGGAATTTCTAGCTATAGATACTTATAAATGTATAGATCCAGCACTCTAAGCAATCCATTCGACAAATGATATCTGTCACATGCCGAGTATTAAGTCCTCTGAGTGGCAACCCGATGAGCACTCTATTTTGTTCTTAAGAAAAGCGAAAAGCAACCCACGTCAACTATCACTGTGAGAATATATAAGCGGCTTTCGCTCGGAGCGTCTCCGTCTGATCGCGAAAAGCAACCCACGATAACTATCACTGTGAGAATATATAGACAATATAATGAAAGATAAAATATTTCAGTTCTCCTGTTTTAATTTATTTTCTTTTTATTCATTATAGATTTTTATATTTATATTTCTTATCTTTAAACTTTTAACATGAAACGTATAAATGAATCTAAAGATGAAAATTAAAAAAAAAAATATTTATATAAAATAATTCTCAATTCTATTAATCTGTTTTTATTATTTGTAATATTTTAACTTTCCACCTGCCTTAACGAGATAAAAATTAATTACCCTTTCCCTTCCTCGTACTTTATCATATTTAAATATCACAGTAACTTCGATATTTAATTTAACTTATTTTAATTTCAGATACTTTTTAGTTTAAAGTTAATGTATTCAGATTATTATTATTTGAAAATAATTAATTACATTAAAACTTAATTTTTAATACTATATATTGAAATTTAATGATTAATAAATTTTTTAAATAATTTCTTACTGAAAAAGATAATAAAATATTTTAATGTTATCAATTATGAACAAAAAAATAGGAAGTCAGTTTTTAAAAGTTGTTTTTTTTTTTTTTCTTTGTTGTATAACCAAAAAATTCTATTTACATTATTATTCCGAAATATTTAGTTTTAACTTGATTTGCCAGTAGCGAAATTAGTATTCCCCCATCCACCCCAAAAAATTCTCATAACATTGTTGTGAAAAGAATCACAAGTTTTATTATTTTTAGTTTTACGATTTGGAATTCAATAGAAATCAGAGTTTAATCTATATAACAGGTCGGCTGAAAAGTGCGTAGGCTGACACATAGATGACGCTACTAGTATTAAATCCATGTGGTTTTTAGTTAGCCCTAACCTTCAAAAGAGACACGTGTATAAATTTGACAGCTGTTGCACTATTAGTATGTGAGTTATAGCATTTTTAGTGAAGCAACTTTTGTTAGTTTGAAAAAATGGATAAAAAGGAATTTCGTGTGTTAATAAAGCATATGCTTTTTGGCGAAAAAATACTATTGTAGCCAAGGCTTGGCTTGATAAACATTATTCGAACTTTGCACCAGGAAAAATCAACCGTTGAGAAGTGGTTTGCTAAATTTAAACGAGGCGAAATGAGCACCTAGGACGATGCACGCAGTAGACGCCCCAAAGAGGCTGTTACCGACGAAAACATCAAAAAAGGTCCCCAAAATAATTTCTGATAACCGTAAACTGAAGTTGATTGCGATAGCTGAGACCTAAAGATATCAAAGGAGCGTGTTGGACATATCGTGAATATGCGAAAGCTCTGTTCGAAGTGGGTGCCGCGCGAGCTCACAATCGACCCAAAACAACAACGAATGGAGGATTCTAAGCAGTGCTTGGAGCTGTTCAATCGTAATAAACCCGAATTTTGCGTCGATATGGGACAATGGATGAAACATGGTTCCATCATTTCACACCGGAGTGCAATCGACAGTCAGCCGAGTGGGCTGCACTTGATGAACACTAAAAATGCTACAACTTCACTAAAAATACTATAACTCGCATACTAATAGTGCAACAGTTGTCAAATTTATACACGTGTCTTTTGAAGGTTAGGGCTAACTAAAAATTATATGGATTTAATACTAGTAATGCCATCTATGTGTCAGCCTACGCACTTTTCAGCGGACCTGTCAAATACTCGTAAAACGTTGTGGTTGTATATATGTTCCCTATAGACACAAACATGACTGGACAGGTTTCGCTGAAGATTGCACAGTTTGTTCTTATTAGTGCTTTATTGTTATTACATGATTTAGAGAACGGTTTGAATGAAATCCGACAAATAGCGCTGTTGTTTTACAGCGTTAATAAAAGATGGATTTTTTTGTTATTTCGAATGCTGTGAAATTGCATTTTGTTATTGAATATCGTTAAAAATAAATCGAATTTAATACAATTGCATATATTTTTGTTAAGTATATTTCATGAAATAATAGATTTTTTTTTATATTTAATTGTTAAACATTAATTATGATAATTGATTTTAGGAAGTTGCTTTATTGTTATTACATGATAAGGCCACATAAATGAAAAAATATTGCAAACTAAATATTAATAACAAGCTGAAAAATATAGCAATGGAATAGGGGAATGTAAACTATTACACACAATTTAATTCATTTATATTTAATTGAAAAAATGAATTGATATCAAACTACAATTGTAGATATCTAAGTCATCTATAGAGTTAAATTTAGCACTAGCAAAGTATTGCTAAACGAAATGAGTTATCAGGTTCGTTAGTAGACGATGATTTCAAATACCTAATAATTAAAATGGCATTTAAAAAAATTCTTCCTTAAATTAATTCTTATTTTTTTCTTTTTTTTTTTTTTTTTGTAGAAGTATTAGTACTTTTTCTCCCTAGCGCGCATGCTCATAGGAAACATTATTATAGATACGCATGCGCAATTTCCTATGAGCATGCGCGCTAGGCAGAAAGCTAACGACGTCCACAATACGGTATGCAAAAACTCTAATATATCAATCATCCTTTTTAACATAGCTCTCTTTTCAACATATCCACTTAGTCGCGTTGAAGCCACAGACTTAAATCGATATTTAAAAAATGATCATGTGCCTTAAAAGACGTTTTAGGCACATGGGCATTTGCGTTTAGGAGACGGCCAGACGCGTCGTTAGAGTAAACTTCCTTCTTCAGCAGCAACCGTTGAAACTTAGACAACGAGATCTGCTATTCAGGGACCCAACATTCTCGTGTCATCGCTCCTGAAGTCTCTATTGTTGGAACAATGGAACCAAAAAATTCTGCAAAGGGTCATCGGCATGTTCGTGGCCTCTGACCCCCACCAGAGGTTGAAGTGAGAAAGAGATACCCATCTTCGGGTGCTTATGTTACCTGCATCTGATGAGGCAGAGATCATCGGCGGCGGCGATCCGCAGAAAAACACTCCTAAGCACCTACGGCGCTATTTTTCCCAACTCTCTCTGGTCGACTTGAATGAACCCCGTTTTCTAACGTTTTGACTGTATTTTTTGGCTTGGAAATTGGTTGCTCATGTTATCAAACATGAAATGACCTTAAATTGTAAACGAAAATAAATGTCCAATATGTTCCAAATATCTAATGTTCAGATAAAAAAAAAAACTATCAACCTGGATGTCCAAATACGGTCTACTGTTTATAAAAAAAACCTATTAACATGGATGTCCAAATTCGGTCTACTGTTGATAAAAAAAACCCATCAACCTGGATGTCCAAATGCGGTCTACTGCTGATAAAAAAAACTATCAACCTGGATGTCCAAATGCGGTCTACTGTTGATAAAAAAATACTATCAACCTGGATGCCCAAATGCAGTCAATTGTTGATAATTCGAGTTAATCGCCCTCGCAAACAAATTCGAAATTTCAAAATTTCAACAAAAGTTTATCACAAAAACCGATACAGCCAAAAAATATATCAAAATACCACCCTAAAAAATGTTGTTTTAATGAGACAAATAACGAGATAGAAATCTAAATTCTTTTAAATGACATTAGAAGAATATTTAAAATGACAACACATTTATATGATTTAATGTTGAAAACAAAAATAATCTATAATTGCTTTTTTTTTTTTTTATTTATTTATTATTATTATTTTTTTGTAGTTTCTCAAAAACTTTAAATTTATCGAAAATTCGAATAAAGTGGAAACCATACCATCACAAAATTAATACAGTCACAAATATATTAAAGCATACGGAAATCTAATTGAAAGTGTATCTCAAACAACATTAGAGCCTTTAAAATAATATGCCATTTATTGAAGAAAATAAATATAACCTATAGTTGTTTACTTCTGCGTAGATATTCCTTTTCTTGCAAAATTGTTTTGCAATTTTTAAAAAAACAGAAAGTTCAGTGCTTAAACATCTTGCTGCTACTCCATGCAGCGAAGGGCGACATTTAATGCTGCAGTGCCACTTGCATGAAAAATAATCTTTTCTTTCTTTTCGACGATTTAGTCCTTACTTTCATCCATATTTTAACATTTAAGGAGACAGAGATGTTTCTGCTTCTTCTCATAGAAATACCATCCTAATTCTATTTCCAGAACATAATGACTCTCATTGCGCAGGGCTTACTTGTCAGGAGTCGAGACTAGACACATGCTTTAGAAATAATGCGGACATGTTTAAATTGGGATGCAAGCGAAATAGAAAATTGAAAATTCCATTTTAATAAAAAAATCTGCAATAACCATAAATTAAAAATTTGACAGGTTGTGTAAGGGAGGAAAAAAGCTCTTCTCAGCCTGCTGGATTTAAAAGTAATTTGATTTAGGAACAAGAACATGTGGAAATAAGATGTTCGAAATAGACGATATATGTAAAATAAAGTGAAACTGATTATTTATTTATTTGTTTTACCAACTTCGGTTATTTTAATTTTCGTCATTAGCCTCTAACATGACCGAGTTGATGCAGATTCGATGCTGCCAAGATGTACTATGGACGAATGCCAAGATGTACTATGGAAATCTTCAACTATCTATACAATTATGTATATCTTATTAATATCTTCTTGATTGTTGTAAGGGATAACTGTACGTTATTTGAGTACCTTATTGGAGTTCATTCCCATCAAACTATTCAATTGTTGATGCGAGATATCTTTCAAAATATTCTGAGATTCTGTTCAATTTTTTCAAAGCAATGGTTATAGTGGTAAATGTATTTTCAAACCCTTGTGAGTTAACTAGTGTGCATTATCAATATATTTCGAGTGGAATGAATCATCAAATTGACTGAATTTAAATGTCGAAGTATGATAACGTTTTAATAAAATATAATTTATATTTAATACAGCGATTATTTTGAACACAAGAAAGATATCTTTAAATCAGATAAATTAAAAACAGCGCAGAAAGAAGTAAATCAATACAAGTTATACTGACTAAAATTTAGAACAACATTGACAATTGAAAAAAATGAAAATGAAAATGAAAATGAAGATGAAAAACTATTTACAAAGGGAAATAAACGCTTTCTGCTTGAAAACTGACTGACTGACTTTCTGCTTGAAAAACTTTCTGCTTCTGAAAGGGAACGCTTTCTGCTTGATTAAATGCCAACACAAGTTGGATAGAACTATTTATGATTACAGATTTTACGCTTAGTTGTCCTATTATTTGCCGTATGATATTACTGCGCCTGCGTTTATCCTAAATTGCCGCTGCTCATCAAAGAATATCTGACCATTATTAGGAATGGCATTTTGGAAGCAGCTGTCCTATTGTATCTCGATGGCAACGCAGTAGATGTTTTGTAACACAAATATCTAATCCCTGAAAAGAAAGATATTTAAGATCTAATAGATATGAAAATTTAAAAAAATTAAATTTGAATCGTTAGTCAGAGGAATGTATCTTCCTTGATTATGTGTTTATAATAATAATAATAATAATAATGCTATTAAAAGATGTGACTTACTTAGATACTTGTGCTCCATATCTTGCTAACTACAGTGTTCAATGCAGGATAATCAAGCAATCAAACGGCTACGTATTTTTCAATAAATCCTCCAATCTTCACAAAAAGTTTAGAATAGTAATAGTTTTCACAATTTTTTAACCTTTTCTTGAGTAAAATAATCATAACATTTGTTATATATATTTTAAATGTAATGTGTTTCACAATTATGTTATTGCATTTATATATATTGCAGGCATAACATCTCTGTTAATTTTTTAAGACTCTTATAAGAAATACTTTTCTAGACTTAAGAATTTTAAATAATAATCATTTGGCAATAAATATAATTGTTATTCATTTATGAATATAAATGAAATGTTAAAGGAAATAAACAGTTTACAAAATTTACAAAAAATTTAAAAAATAATCATCATAAATATTTCTTCTCGCAGTTGCTTTATTATTAGAGTTTTTTTGCATACCGTACGTTAGTTACCTTAGGACGTCCGTTAGCTTTTTCTCCTAGCTCGCATGCTCACAGGAAACTGAGCATGCGCGCTAGGGAGAAAAAGCTAACGGACATCCTAAGGTAACTAACGTACGGTATGCAAAAACTCTATTATTCGCATTGATATTGCGCTCTTGTCTCCAGCTGTTTTCTACTGTATTTAAAACTATCCATTAATTTGCGTTCCAGATAAAACAGAGGACCCACAAGACATTGCATGGCATTAGCTTTGGATGTGCATGATATATTTTTAAATTACATAATAGACTACTTCTAATTTTGAAAAAATTTCATATTGATGAAAAATGCTATACAAGTATTTTTCTTTTTTAATATGGTTCTATTGAAATCTTAATTCTTTTTATTCCTAATTTGTAATTCACGGTTTAATTAAAAAGTTAGCTATTCTTACCTATAAGCTATTCTTGTTATACTAATCTTATTATGTAAAAATGAGCAATTCAATAAATGATTCTAAATACGAATGAAATGTTTTAAAAATAATAACATTTTTAATATCATTATTTTAAAAACATGTCATTTAGTAATTCTTCTGTGTATATATATTGCCTGCATATCATTATTATTTTTTCAAGATTCTTATATTTTCTTAACATAAGAATTTTGAATACTAAACATTTAAGAACAAAAATATAATTATTATTCTTTTAAAAACAATTTAATTAATTTTGACCTTTTAAAAACAATTTAATTAATTTGACCTTTAAAATAATCGTATTTAAATTTTGTTATTTCTTATTTTAATGTGTAAATCTTTTAATCATTATGCTTCACAGAACTTATATTGGTAGAGATTTATTTTCTCGGATTAGTACTTTTTCATATTTGGTATTATGTTTTATAATGAATTGATAGTGTATAGTACATAGAGTTACTAAGTTAGGTTTTTTAAATAACTGCTTAATAAAATTATATGCTACTCTGGATTATTATTTTTTATTTAAGAAAACAAATTGTAAGAAATCACTTTTAGTATTTTCTTTCATAATATACGATAATTTTTTAAGGTTTTGACTAATTTCTTTATTCTTTTTGTATTTCAACTTTTTATTCCATTTCTTGTAGATTCATTCTTTTTTTGGTAGTAATTTGTCTCATAAGAATTTTTTTTTATCATATAAAAGTTAATAATTTTTGTTAAATAAAAATCTTTCTAGTATCTAAAATAGTACAAATAAAAAATAAAATAAATATATAAATAAATATTTGACATTTTTTTTTCCTTGGAATTTTTTATATTGATTGCATTTATTTATTATTATTTTTTTTTAGAGCTTTATAACAAATCGAGGGGTAAAGGGATCTATTATTATTTTGCTCCATAATAAATGTGTTGGTTTACCTAGAATAAGGTTTTTCATTTAAGGAAGCATAGAATAAGAAATATTTCTTTAATAATTTTTAACATTCACATCGTTATTAAGAATCAGTTTTCAAAGATTTCTTGAAGAATAAATTTTTCAACGGTATTGTTTTTCTTTTCTAAATTGAGTTTTTAATTCCTATTAATATTTTTTTTTATCATATGCAAATTAATTGTAAAATTTAAATATATATCCATAAATAAAAATTTATCCTCTCCAACTTTTTGTTGATTATATTAGTGTACATTTTAGATATTTAATTGATCTATAAACAGCTTTACAATAAGCAAAAATTGAACATAAATTTATTAACTGAATAATATAAAATCATTAAATAAAATCATGTGAGCAATAAAATTGTTTTTATTTAAAAAGTAATTATTAGATAATTATTAATTGTAGCGTTTTCATTACAAATATGCTCTTCTTGCTTAAAAACCATTCAAAAGCCTTTTTTTTTTTTTTAAATATAAAATAAACAAATTCAGATATTTTATTGAAATTTTTTTAATTTTATATCTTTTTTCTTGTTTAAAATTTAAAAATAAATAAAATATTAATTACAGATGCATAATTGATCATTATTATCATGTGTGAAGATGATGCTGTCCTGGCTACAAGTCTGCGGCATCTCTAAAAAAAAAAGTGAAGCTATAAAACAAAAAGTAAGACTATAAGTTGTTATTTAAAACAGATTCAACTCCTCGCGCAACACGAGAAACTTTCATTTCAAAAGCTTTTATTCGAAATAAACACTGATTGACCACGTGATTTATTGTCATGTGCGTTTTGAAACTGGCATGACATATGTGTTGCTAAATATATCAATTGACCCATATCAAATCACATGCTCTGTAGTTTATTTTTAATGGTCTGGCTTTCAAAATATAAGCATATTATTGCTTCGATGTTTTCAAACTAGGGTCTAAGGATTAATTTATGCTTATAAAAGTAAATTTTAGTCATCACTTAACAGACTCTTCTTGTATGCTTCTTGTAGTATTTAAGCAATTGCTTCTTCACAAGTTTTAGTTATTAAATTTTGCTATATCTGTTATTTTGTTATGTCTTTTGTTCTTGTAGTATTTTGCGTTTAGAGTTATTAAATTTTGTTTTGTTGTCCAGTCCCTATAGAATTGGATAGTTCATGTGGGGATTCTGCTTCTTAAGGTTCCGATTTCACCAAGTCTTTTTAGGTTCCGATTTCACCGGCCATTTGCCAAAACCACAACATGCGGAACCCTAAAGTGCAGAAACTCTTATTCTTGTAGTGTTCTGACCCATTGCTTTAAAAATTTCGTGAGTTATTGAAGAGTGGTGTACTCCCATGTGCATTCGTCTACCAAAGTATGTTCACACATAATAAATTGAAATTGCGAAAGGATTTCACTTTTTATAAGTTTATATATAATTTATATTCTTAATAATAGTATAATAAATTCAATAATAATAATAATATAATTTAGCACTTGGAAAAGAAAATTGCGAAATGTATGATTTGAGCCAGCCTAATCCGTTTTTTTTTTTTTTTGTAGTTGCCGTCACTTTGTAAAAGTGCTTAATTTTATTTCCATTTTGAAAAAATACAAGCTACATGTCTATACAGATTCAGCTATAGTGTGTATGAAGTTGCAGTTTTGAACTACTGTGATTTGCTGTTTAATTTAAAAGAGCATAATCCAAATGAAATCCTTTATTATTACAGCTGATAACAATATAATTTAATTTTTACTCGTTTTCAAACTATTAGAATCCTAAATGATGAACAATCATGTAAGTTTTAAAAGGAGATTATTTGTGTCTCTAATTCATTTCATTTACATTCAGTTTGAATAAGGCATATTTAGGAATAAATATCAAATTCTATGACATTAAAATCGTTAAGCTGATATAATCCTTTTTTTTTAAAGTAATTACTACCAGATTTATGACGAAATCTAGATTTAAAATGCATAGTGAAAAAATACTGGTTTCTTGTTTGAATAGATGCAACTCTATCATACATTAAGATTCACTTTTCTAAGACCATCAAGTTGTTATTATAATGCTGAAATAATGAGAAAAATGAAAATTTTTTTCGCCTGTAATGTAGACAAGGCGGAGATTATACTAAAATATCACAAAATTAGAAAAAAATGAAAGTAGTAAATAACTCAGCTGAATAGCGAGATTAAAAGTGGTTTTTCTTTGAAGATTCCAAATCCTAACAGATTATCGCAGTTTCCGCGTTATTCTTTTGACAACTTTCTTAATTTCTTTAAAAACAATAAACTTCTTTGAAGTTATAATGAAAGATATTGTTTTGAATTCTAAGATTCATTTCTGGAATATTTTTGCTCTTTTTTAGGCCTTACTTATAAGCCTGACGTTCAAAGAAAGAAGTCAGGTCTTTTTTAAGAACATTTTTCGAGTAAATTCATCTTGTTTAATAAATTCTAAGAACTTTTCAAAATTTGTTTTTATAACACAAAAAAAATATTTACATTAATAAGACTCATTAAAAATATAATAAAAAAATCTTTCATAAGGATAATTGATTATACAAGCACTTCATAAAGAATATCTCTTTCCTATTCGATTACACAAAACATTTAGAATTGAAGAGATTTTCTTTTTATACTATATTAAGTCGGGCTTTGAATTGATCTCTGTCCGCTAACTTCTAACCAAAATAATTTTTATAAAAAATATTAACATTATTGTAAGGAATTGTTCAGGTACTTTAATGTATAGCCATCATATTATTTATAATAATTAAGTTTTATGAAACGAGTTATCTGTAAATAATTAGCAATCTAGTTTTCTATAACATCAGCTTTTATTGATATAAGTTTTGACAGTTTCCTTGATTTCATTTCAAGGAAAAACATGTACTTTTTTTTTGTTAATGTTTCCTCGAATGTATTAGTTGCATGTAGTTGTTAACTATTCTTAATAATTAACCTCTCAAACCAACCGTGCGCATTTTTAAAAAAATTTGTTTATTATTACTTTTTCTAATGTGAATTTACCCATTATGTATACAGGGTGATTCAACGGTCATGAGACAACTTTTGAGGGGGGGACAGCTTACTAAAACATACATGTTTTGTATATTGAAATGTGGGGTCGAAAGTGATTCGTGGAGACAAGTACACAAAATACTGATACATGAAAATAAAACATTGTTAATTTGCGACATCATTGCAAAATGCTTCTTTGATCAATCATCTTTGATCTTCAATGTTTACAATACTGTCCAAAAAGTAAGACCCATTTTCAATTTAAAATTTCTGGGACTTATGAAATTTAAAATTTTTTGTTCTTTTTTAAGTTGCTGGCACTGTTCTTGACATCTGTGAGAAATTTGACGTCAAAACATTCCTTAGTGTTTGAGTTACACTTGGCTTTGCGAAAACTGATTCCGGCGATTTTGGAAATGTCTGAATCAATTGATCTGCAAAAATTGAACATGCATTCAATTTTGTTTGCGGAAATGTATGCAGAATGTTGCAGAAGGCATTCGGTGAGCATTCCTATATCGGATAGAAATGTTTAGAAGTGATATAAGCAGTTCAAAGAAGGCAGAGAACACATTGAAGACGAAAAGCCCTCTGGTCGATCCTCAACCTCAACCCACGATGCTCACGCCCAAAAAATTAAACATTTGGTGCTTACAAAGCGTTGATTTACAATTAGACATTGTTGCTGATGGAATTTCAAAAGGATCGGTCAATTCAATTTTGGGCCTCAAAAGCGTCAAATCTCGATTGGTACCGAAAACACTGAATGCTCCAGCTCACAATGCACTTTTTCTTAGTGACTTTTTTGACAAAAATGAAAGCCATATCGTTCCACAACCACCGTATTCACATCGTGCGACTTCTGGCTATTCCCTAAACTCAAAAGACCACTCTGGGGACACCGTTTTGAGTCGATTGAAGAGATTCAACTTTGAATCGCCGCGCGCTTTGAAGGCCATCCCTGCCGACGACCTTTTTAGCATGCATTGTGGATTGGAAAAAAAGTTGGCATAACTGCATTGTGTCCGCAGGGGATTACTTTGAAGGCGATGAAATAAATTTGGAAGAATAAATAAAGAGTTTTTGAAAGAAAAAAAAATTAGTCTTACTTTTCGGGCACAGTAGTAAAGCTCAAACTTGTCATCACTAACAGCAATGCGTTCTTGATAGTGTAGAAGGAGTGATTGGTGAACAGTTCCAAATATGTCAGGCATTTTCGCAGCCATAAGTCGAGCAACGAGGTTCTCAGGAAAGTCAACTGGAATATCTCAAAATAAAAACACAGTTGCAAACACAGAGTAAGAATAAATTAAGAGTGCGCATCAATCTTGAGCTTGCTTTTAGAATGATCAAACCTTAAAATTTATTTTCGGCGAAACTTTCTGGTTGACATACCGAATTAAAATCTTCCGGAGGTTGCTTCTAAGCTGCACATGGATAGCGCTGAATCTGTTACATATCTGCAGTTAAAGTAAAGATCTAGCAATCAATAGATATTAGAGAGTTTTTGTATACCGTATTTTGGACGTCCGTTAGCTTTTCTCCCTAGCGCGCATGCTCATTGGAAATTGCACATGCTTATCTGTAATAATGTTTCCTATGAGCATGCGCACTAGGGAGAAAAAAGCTAACGGACGTCCAAAAATACGGTATGCAAAAAACTCTCTATTATCTAGCAGCAGTTATATTTTGTCATGCATCATATTAATATAATAATTTAATGAGACGTTTAAGCAAAGTTAACATTTTTACATTTTCACGTATTATTTTCTATAACAATTTCATTCTGAATTTTTTTTTAAATTTTTTACGAATTTTTTTGATAAATTATATTTTCGCCATTTAGTATTTGTGTGAGAATAAATTAATATAATACATGGAGTTAAATGTTTGCTTATACAGCAGAAGGCAGCTTTGCTTATACAGCATGTAGATGCAACTTCTATTTTTGGATATATGTTTTAAAAATTGTAAAATGAGAGATTCAAATCTTTAATAAATCTAATAAAATTTAGAATAACTTTTAATAATATATATAAATAATATTTTTCAATATTCAATGACTGGCCTGATGGCCAAGTGGCTAGCTCTCAGGCCTTTGGTACCACAGGTGAATCCTGTGCCAAGTCAGCTATGAATCCTGGCGGTGGCATGGATGTTTGTGAGTGGTTCGGAATCTACTTTATACTGTAGGTTCCGGTCTGTTTAGCCCTCGTGTGCACAAGATGACCGTAGAGCGACAAACCAAACCAATCTACGTCCGTAATTTTTTTGTCTTGTACTAAACCCAAAAATTCCAAAAAAAAATTCTGAACCACATTTTAATTAAATATAATTATAGTTTTATAATAAAATCGAAATTCAATAAAAAATTATTATTTTTTTTAACATAGAGTTTTCGTAAGAAATTCAGTGTTTAATTGACCGCTTAGAAATATGAAGATACAATAAAAAAATACAAAATGTATTTCCAACATTTTCAAAAAAAAAAGAATAAATAAATAAAATAAATAAATAAATGAATAAATAAAAAAATTAAACAATATTATTTAAAAAAATTCATAATAAAACTTTGCTTTAATATCAAAATAGTTTATTTGATTCAGTTTTAAGAAAATATTTGCATGCGAGAATGTTATAAAATCTTCCTCGATTCTAACACAAATATAGCTTTTTAAATCTCTTAATAATAAGAAAAAAATTTTAATTAATTTAACGAAGTATATGCATTTTAATATTTAAATCATGTTATGATTTCTAAAAAATTCTGTATTTTTCAATTTCAGAGTGATTTATCTACAAGATATCTTAAAAAATCGATAAATTGATTGAAAATTCAAACAGTAGTTTAAAAGAAAATAACTGTTGATATCTTTTTAAATATTCACAATAATAAAAGTTGTCTCTTTTCGTAAATGCCCATAAAATTTTTGTAAAGGAATTTAATAATCTAATAAGTTATGTAATAGTGGAATAAAAGGAGTTCTAAATACATCTAGTCTCTCTAGAGCATTACGTAATAAAACAGAAGAAAAAAAATGCTTGAGCAAATAATTATTTAATTACAAAGAATAGTAATGTTTTTCTTATTAATTTTTTTTTATTATTTATACATGTATAATTATTTTTAAATAATAAAATTTTCCGTAATTTTTTTTTCTTTCGAAATCATTGTCTTTAACACTTTTTTTATTTCTTTTTCTTCTAGTGGCAACACACAATATTATACAATACAATTATTATATCGGTTTTAAAAAGAAAAAAAAAATAGTTCTATGTTTTTGTGTGAGAAATAAGGTGTTTTGTTTGACTTTTCAAAGTGTTAATGAAATAAATAAAAGTTAAAATAATTATGTATTTTCAGCAATTTCCATTGTCAAACAATTTTTTAAATATGTTGAAAAAAAATTTTATGGGAAAATTTACTTCCAGAATTTAAAAAAAAATCTCTTCAGAACTAAAATTGCAAGGTTTTATGAATTTTTATATCATAAAAAAAATAATAGGTAAGTTTCAATCTTTTGTTTGTGTTTGTACAGTTCTGTTCAATTATTTTTAAATTAACGCAATGCGTTTTAACATATCTTATAGTTTCTATGAAAGATTTAATATAAATTTTTTTAAGAATTTGTTTGGTTATTTTCTTATTTCTTGCGTATGTTATTTCTAGAATTTATTTTAATTAGTTATTTTGTTGTTTATGTTTTTTTGCTTTTAACCTCATTCTTTAGCAAACCATACGAAAAATTAATTTGTTATAATTTTATTGGCGGGAGTTCATTATTATTATAGCTCAAATGATATGTAAGTTATTTAAAATATTGGAGTTTTTCTTAAATTAGAAGTATAGTATGGTAAAAAATGCCATTTATTAAGTATTTGAATAATTTTGCTGTGTCTTGAATTGATACATGTGTACTTCTAAATTAATGTTGATGAATTGATTGAGGAGTTATTTTATTAATTATTTTGATTTATTAATTGAATAAATTTGAATTATATTATTTCTTCATCTGAAACATATATATATATATATTCAAAAATGCGTACATAGATATTTTTAATCGCATTTATATCTTTATATTTTTAATAAATGATAATTTGATGTACTTTATAATGAATTAAAAAAATAAAAATAAATAAGTTTTGATGACTGAAATAAGATTTTTAAAAATAGTGGCATCATGTTTACTTAGAATAAGAATTTCAGCTTAACAAATGAGTTTCTAATGCTTTTTGTCATAAAATTTTGCTTATTTATTATTTTGCAAAGTTTAAAAAAATTATTTTGATTTTAATTGTCTCGTGAACAAGCTCTACAAATAATATAATTATATAACTATAATTGTTCTGTAGTTCTGTATGATTTTAATGACATTTACTAGTTAATGGAATTTTTGAAAGTTTTGTATAAGAAAATTCTGTGGGTTGCTTACAACTTCGCAATACTAAAGTATTCAAACTTTTTGTTAAAAACTTATATACGCAATGAAAATATTTACTCTACAGTTGAAAATACAGAATATTTTCATTCACTTTGTTTGGTTTGTCGCTCGTCTTTTTTTTTTTTTTTTTTTTTTGCACACTTTAGGCTAATTAGACAACGTACGTACTACAGTATAACGTGAATTCCGAATCACTAACAAATATCCATGCCACTGCCGGATTTGAACACTGTGGCCCCTTAGGGCGCATTTATTTTAGATTAAAAAATATTATTTATCTTGGATCTAAAGAATATTATTTGGGTCTAAAACGATTATTTATTTTGGATCTAAAATAAATTATTTTAAGCTTTATATTATTCTTTAAAACTACATTTCGTAAACTGCCTACTCCACTCCTGACATCTACCTATCATTGTTATTATAAGAGGCTTGACGGCCGAGTGACTAGCTCTCTGGTGGCACAGGATTCGGGTTCGAGTCCCGGCAATGTCATGGAGGCTTGTAGTGGTTCGAATCCACTTTAAACCGTAGGTAACAGGCTGATAAGACTGTTGGCCGTAGAGGTGACAAGCCGACTCCGTAAAGACGAAAAACATCTGTCTCGAAATCTACTAGTAGACAGATGGCTTTCTCTCACCATGGGGCTGCTGCGCCAATGAAGAAGAAATGCACTATATTTCTTTACTTGGGCGCTTGCACTATATTTCTTACTAAGGCGCTTGCATTTCAAAATGAAACATTGTTTTAAGCTTTTATTAATCGCACTGGTGCATTCTTTTTAAAATTAATTCATCATCATCATTTAAGTTCACGGAGTGCCTTGGTCATTTTTCGACCTTTACTCCAGAGTGGCACACAGTAAAGTCCATTGGAGAGATAAACACATTAATAACAGAGAATAAAAGGAATAAGTGATAATGGTCTGCCCAGATTACATAAAAATTTACAAGTGCAAAGTTAAAGAGAAAATAAGAAATGCAAAATTAAAAATTAAGACGAAAAAAAGAGATTGAAAAATTACTAAAAATACTACGAAAACTACTTAGTATAATATATACAAACAACAATTAATACTACGAAAACTACTAAGTATAATATATACAAACAATTAATATACAATGCATGACACAAAATATACAAAAGAATAGAACAGATGAAAACTACTACAAAGTAGAGTAATTGCTGCTAGAAATGATGACAAGGATCTAGGTCTGGTGCAAATTATGCAGAGACGCCCATGGGCGCTTAGCGTTTTCCGGTAATGTGAAATCGTATCTTGGAAGATTACGAATTTCATCATTCGGAATAGAGTTTAGATTTGCGTAAAAATGAGTCGCAAGCTTCAGCATAAAATTTTGAATAGTAGGGAGGGCTAAACAACGACGGATGTCATCATTTCTAAAGTACCATGGAGAACTAGTGATCATTCTAAGGATCTTATTTTCAAAACGCTTAATGAAATTAATCTGGTACCTTGCAGCAGTACTCCAAACCGGGCAAGCATAAGTTATTACGGGCCGCACATAGTACATATAAATAACTAGTTTATTTTCTAAGGAAAGAGGTGAGTTTTTATTAATATATGGATACAGCATGCGGATGCAGTTGTTAGCTTTTCTTTTTTAATGTTACTAAAATGAGTATTATAGGTTAGTTTATTATCAAGATAAACTCCCAGATATTTAGCATTAGTAGACCAGTTGATTAATTGGTTAAAAAGATAAATGTTAGGAGGCGCAAGTGTTAAAATTAATTGCGATTATTTCTTTAATGAGTAATTAGTAACAATTTTTGAAAAAAAAAAAATGATAGGTTTCTAAAAATTTATGTTAAAAAAATCAATCTATTTATGTATACATATAAGAATTTTAACATTCTTGTTATCTTAAAAAGATAGGATTTTTTCTTTTCTTTTCTTTTTTTTTTTTTTTTCTTTTAAGCTGAAACCAACCATTTCTTGTTAGCTGGCTCTGCCTAAGCATAAAAGCTTCCTGATAAAGTCAGATTACAGATTGTTGGACAAAATTGTCAATACCGGGCATCACGAATTCCCAGTTCCGGGTAAAGGCTACCACGCGCGTGCCTGCATCATGTTGCGGCTATTACTTATTCCACCGGATCCACTCGCACCGTTCTCCCCCTCACCGCAACTCGGAGAAAGTTAAAAAACATAATAAATAAATAAATAAATGAATAAATAAAAAAAAGAGAGAGAGAGACAGCCATCCATGGCTGGCGAAAAAGAGCGAGGCCTGCGCCCGGATAAGGATCTCACACGCGTGGTTGTTAGACGGTCCTTCATTGAGTCCGGTTGTGATCTAACAAATCGTGACTAGCGGGTGGATGCCGCCGCAAGGAATGTGGCTCACTTTTTTTGCCTGGAGTTTTTCATTGATAAGAAAGTGGCTGGCTGGCGAAAGAAAAAAGAAGAGAAGCCACCCCCGCTTTTTTCTTTTTACCCGAAAAAAGAATGAAGAGGGAATGGTTCCTCTTTTTTTTTCTTTTTCTTTCTACATTCGCCCCAGAGGAGGTTAAACTGTTATCTGGTAAAGGTGTAATGTAAGAAACGACTGGCCGATAAGAGGGAAATTATGGTAAGGCACATGCGAATGAAAGTTTGCCGACGAAAGTGAACTTTCATGTGCGGAGTAAAGTTAGATAGCATTTTTGTTTTTTATTTTGAATATTATTATTATAAAATGGAAATGGGTGCGTAATTTTGGGTGTCGGTCAGTCCAGATGACTGATTTGACAGTTTTTCGGAATTAGTGAAGTTTGGGCAATTATGGTAAAGAGTAGAGAGGTTAATAGGTCTGCTTCCATTCAAAACATTAATTTTATGTTTTTGTCCGTAGAACATTGCGAATGCCAATAAAAAATACTTTTCAAATTCGTCGCGGTTTTTAATCTTTTTTTTTTTTTTTTTTTCTTAGTTTTCGTGTATTCCATATTTATGTATGCCAAACGGCCTTTAGTTACGATTGTGAATTTCATTTCATTTTTCAAATCTTATGTCACACGAAGAAAATTTTATATCTTTCACTAATTGTGTATCTGTCACAAATTCGGATGTTTATATTCTACACACTTTGTTAGAAATACTGCATGTAACAGAAATTATTGAAGTTATTGATACATTGTTGGACTTACAAAATTATTTTTAAGAAAATGGTATAATTTTCTTTCAATATGGATATGAACAAATGCATGTGTGCTTCCTACGAATGTGAAAGGTTACTGACCATAACAATGGGAGTATCATTTTAGTAGGTTCAGGATGCTGTTTTCAGTGGTGATATTCACGAAGGGGTTTAATCCTCCGTCTCAACTCCTCGAAACCGATAAAAAAAAAATCTTCTGCCGTACAGATTTTTAAGTTCTCATATTTGCAAGAAGTTCTAATACTTTAGAAAGCACTAATATTCTCCTTAGGCAAGGAAGCTTTTAATTCAGTTCGGTTCAGTACAAATTTAGAAATCAAAAAGCTGAGAGAAAAAAAAATTAGAAAGGAAAAAAAAGAAAAGAAAAAAATATATTGTTTCAATGCCAGATCGATATTGATATTAATGAAACACTTACTTTTCGTAAATTTTCTTAAGTTAAAATTTTTTCTAATATTTGTTAACAATGAAATATCCCATCAGATTTAATTTTTCTTTCACCAATTTAATTTAATAATTAATTGCCCGGTCTCGAGCTTTGGTTTTCCAATTTGCGATCTTTTAGGTTCTTCAGATTCTTTTACCCTTCACCAATCCCATTTTTCTCTTCGGCCCTGGTCATTCCAATTGAAAATCTTCTTTGTGCCTCATAATTGAATTCCTCTGAAATTTATATTGGTTGCTGCACTTTTACATTCATTTTTTTTTTTTATAATTTTGAGTTGTCTATTCATTTTTCGTCCATTTCACAAAAATTTTTTTATTGTTATAAATTATGTTAAGCTTAAGGGTACCACAGGTTTCGGGTTTCGCTCGGTACCACAGGTTTCGGGTTCGAGTCCCGGCGGTGCCATGGATGTGTTGTGGTTCGGAATCCACTTTAAACTGTAGGTCCCGGTCTAATAGGATCGTAGAGCGTTGCGGGGGCATTGTTACTCCGCGTCCGTGGCTTATCTTCAAGTTACACACTCCCCCTGGGTAATGCAAAGTGAGTACGTCTGTGCAGCGCTTGCCTTAAGGCATCCAAGACCAAGCTGTCTCAGTGTTTGCCAGCTGCATTAGAAACAAAAAAAACTGTTAAGCTTAAATTCAAGATTTTTTAGTTTATGATTTTTTTTTTTTTCATACCTCTGTAATTATTTTGATGACATTTTCTACATATATTTTTTAAATTTATTGTTTTTTTTATGTTTCTTCAACTTATCGGTAACAAATTGATGATTTAAATCTATTCTGATTAGATAAAAAAAAAAAAAAAAAAAAATCGGGGAAGGACCCCCACAGTGCTCCGAACCGAAACAAGATCGCATCATTCGATTTGCGAGGTCAAAAGCTCAAACCGCCAAATCAATCACTCAGAGTGCTTCGATCAGAGGCGAATCGATGATCAAACTAGAATTAATCACGGCTCCTCCACGGAGTACGAAAAAAAAAAAAATAATAATAATTTTCACACCCCTTGATAGCGACTTTGCTTAGACATTCCTTGAGGAACATTAACTAATAAGAGGTTGTCTGAAGAACTTTTCGGAGATCGTTAGAAGGACCTCGGGGGTCCTCCATTCCCAGCCTTGACCCTAAGTTGCTCGTGCGGCACGCGAACAGGTCCCAAATTGATGGCCGCTGATGAGAATATCAATTTCTAAATACCAGTTTGTGGCTTTGGTGGTTAAAAGTCTAACTTAATAACACAAAGGGAATTTTTTGGATGAAAAACATTTAAGCTGATTTTGAAGAGAGACTCGATTTTTTATATGATTTAGCTTGAATGCTTTCATCAGTTCTAACATGAAAGCACTAGCAAATTTCTATTTATTAGTTTTAGTGCGAATTAAAATACGCTCATGTTAAACGGGAGAACTATTTTTTTAATGCATATTTCATTGATGAAGGCTTTAAGATTGAATGCATATCGTTAGAACTGCTAATAAGAGGATACTTTGCAAAGAGAATTGTGTATGTGATTCTTTTTCGCAAACTACTTCAATATAATTTTTTCAAAAACTAAATTTTATTTCCATTTTAAGATTAAGGAAATGATATAAATATAAAATTTGATGATGAGTTTCGTTCAAAATTTTAGTAAAAGTAATTAAAGGTACCTTCAAGGAATCCTTAATAGAGCGTATTGCTTTCGTAAAATTTCCATGTTACCTTTGTAAAATTACCTATACTATTTCTTAATGCATATTTCACTGATAACGACTTTAAGATTGAAATTCTAGGTTTTTAACTTTATATTAGGTTCTCGATATATAGTGTCTCGTTACCTAATACTGAAAATAAATTGTTCAGTAGAAATATATAAAGAAGAAAAAGAAAAATGGGAGGCTAAAGTAAATCTATTAAAATCTTAAATTTTGTTAAATTTTCATGCTATAATGAAAAACATATGATTTCTTATTTACTTATTTACATTCATCCATTTTAACAAAATAAAATGGAAAACTGATTTTTTTTTTTTTTTGAGACGAAAATAGTAATTTTCGAAAAAATACATCGCATTTAAATTACAGTTTAATAAATTTAATACATTTCATAAAAATACATCAATTTTTGCAAAAAATGCATAGTGATTTTTTTTTTTTTTTTTAATGTTGTTGCTGTCCTAATCTAATTACTGCAGCCGTTCACCCCCAGAAAAGCTACAATGTTCAACGACTATTCATAAAATGATATAATTATTATTTTATTTTATTTGTAATTCAAAATTGTAATAAATTAATTGAGAGGGTATATTTGAATCTTCTTAACTGATTCTGGTAAACGTGATCATTGCTATTACTGTGTTAACTCGACGTTATCTCTACTTCTGTTATCTCTACCTAGAATCACAGATTGTTAAAATGTGTTTGTTTTCTTTCCTCCACCATTGATCATTGTTGCTTATTATCTATTCACTTGAGCATAGTAATGCTATTTGTATATTACTCTGTTATCTCGACTGTCTGGGATATGAGTATCCTTTTTCCAGTAAATAAAACTTTCCGGAAACTTTTTTAAATACTTCTCGTTTTCACCAGGAAAAAAAAATCTGGATCAACCAATCTCGAGGCCATATATTCATAATATTCGTGACCTTTTAATTTATAACTTTAAATTGCATAATAAAATTTTCTTAAATACTAAAATTTCTTTATATTCAGCACCACTGAAGGTATAAGTTTTAAATATTTATAAACGCTGTCATATTGTAAAAAATTCACTGTGTAAATTTTTTACGAATCAAAAGTGCAATGTTTTGGTATCTTTAGACATCAAAACATTGATGTTTAAAAAGATATAACCTAAGGTTTGATATCTTATTATAACGCCTTATATTAAAGTATGATTAACGTACGGAAGAACATTGTTGTTTTTCCTTGATTTGGGATTAAAAAAAAAAAGAAAATTTCTCAAAAATGTATAATAAATCTGAAAGAAAAAAATTGTTCTAATTTTTGTAAGTTAACAATTTATGATAATTTTTTTATAATCACTTAAAAAGAATTACGAGCTTTAAATCTTAAAAATAAAAGCTTTTTTTTTTTTTTTTTTTCACGAAAATTTCAAAATAAAGAAAAAAATTTCAAAAGAAGTTGGCAAATATTAACACTTATTGCTACTACTCTTGTGTTTTTTGTTATTTCAACACAATAGTACATTTTTATACACAATCGGATTCTTGATCGAACTATTTCACTATTCTGAGTTCTTTAATAAACAGTTCTCGTTTGATTTCGTGTACAAAATACATTAGCTTCTTACAATATGTCTATAAGTCTATTAGTTTCTTCCTACATGACAATGAATTGTTCAAAAATATAAACTAGGTTAATCATATTTTTTATTGCTTTAAAATTTAATGAATAGTGGATTTAAATAGGACTATTTAGACTGAATTTACTGATTTTTTTTTCACTGCTATTTTCCTTATTCTTTATATTTCCAACTTTATAAAGTAACTGAATCCTAAATTTATTTTCAAACAGAAAAAATTTATTCCAGAATGTTTAATATCGCATGATTTATCATTATTACACATTTAAACTTACGAATTAAAATAATCATTATATCAGAATCTTTTTTTACGGATACAAATAATCTGGTTTTTGAAAAAAAAAAAAAAAAAAAAAAAAAAAAAAAAAAAATGGCCTATGCATAAAAAAAATAGATTCTATTTTATCCAATTTTGCTTCATTTTCGACATAGTGAGACTTGATTGAAGATTTTTAAGCTTACAAAGTCCGTTTAAATTTGTATTTAAAAAAATCTACCCAATAATAATAAAAAAATATGTTTCAGAAAACGAGAAGAAATGAGGGGGAGGTGGTAAGAAGAACAAGAAAGGGATGAGACTGTCCTCTCCACCATCCATCACTTGCAGTCTTACCCTTAAAAAATGACCCGGGTATTTCGGCCACGCGCCTCGGAACAATACCCCCACATTATCGTCTGCAGCCGCACATCCCGAGAAGCACACATTCAAAAGGAATTAAATAAGAATAAAAACAAGAATAAAAAAAATATATATATATATATATATATATGAAGGGAGGGGGAGGATTGGGAAAGGTTTTTTTGTTGAAACTTTTTCTTTTTCCCTTCAGGTCCACACGCGCCCGCGATCGTATAATTTCTTTCGCTTTCTTTTTTTTTTTTTTGTTGTGTGTGTGGCAACAGGTACAGATCCCGGATGTGGCCAGGTAGTTGACTCGCCTGTGGGGGTGGGAGAAGCCTTGTTGTTATTCTACTGGTTTTTGAAGGTTAAAGCTAAATTGGAAGCCGAAGGTTCGGTGGGGGGTTGAGCTCCTACTTGCTTGTCCGTATCCCCCTCTTCTTCTGTTCAAACGCGGGCGGTGATGGCACGCGGGGATGCACGTTCCACAGAAATGTTCTTTTAAGTATCGTTTGATAGGTTAAACAAAGCCTTCCTTGGATGGAAGCAAAGAAAAAAAAAAAAAAAAAAAAAAATGAAACAATTTCGTTTTATGAAAAAAATTTTTTAAAGCATGCAGGATAAAAATTACACTCGTCAGTTTTTATTCTGATTTTTTTTTATTAAGCTATCATTTCTATTATATTAGCTTCCATAACTTTATTTTTTAATTCGTTTTAATTCTTCGAATTTTAGAATAGAGTATCCCATTAACTTGTCATCTGTTCCTGCACAAGTTATTTTGAAGACACTTGTGTTCGTTCAAATCTTGCATTAAATTCAAATGATCGTTCACAGTTATAAATTTTCCTCCTATTAGACCCTATACTTCTGTTATGTATAATAATAATTTCTGTGACTTTTACTTATTATAATTTTGTTCCTTCTATGAGAAGCGCTAATAAAAATAAAACCCAAACTTTTAGGGTACATAATTCAAGTTTAATGTTTTTCTTTTTAGTGGTACATATTTTTTTGAGTAAGACTTTTTCTTTCAAAAATTTTTCTAAAAAGATGTATGCATTTTACTAATGAAGGACATGATCTAGTTACAAATATCCGACAACATATTAAAAAAAAAAAAAATGCATTAATGTTATCCGCGTCAAAAAAGTTATTTACAATGAGGATTTTTTTTTTTGTCCATTCCAGTTTCTTTTTAACATATGCCATGTTTCTTAATTTTTTATTACAATATAACAGATTAATAATTATTATATAAATCACTATGAATAACATAGTTGATTAATTATTAATGAAGAATAGGTTTTTTTTTATAACAGTAGTACCCTAATTATTTATCACTGCAATCGTATTATAATTACACCAAACAATTTATTTACATCAACTGAAAATATGTGACCATGAGAACTTATTTTACTGCTTAACTAATTTAATGCGTTAATCCTAGAACTCCAAGCTACAGCAACGTAATAGACGTATCTGAAAGAGCAGGCACAATTTTTCAATAATGCGAATTAATGACTTTCATTTACTAAAAGAATACAATATCTTTTATAAATTAAACCCATAATAATAGAATGTTTGTTTTCGAATACTGGCCTTCGTGATCTAAGTCATAACACACTAAAATATGTAGTACATGTAACAAATTGCCCCACGAGCAGATAGGCAAGTGTTCCTAACTCATACTGGGCCATCACATATTAGAATATCATGAATTTATTTAGAAGATACATTTCTTTAAATCAATGAACTAAATTTCTAATATGGCATAAATGCTAGAGTGTATTGCCTAAAATAAATAGGATAGTATTTAAAATGAAAATCTGCAATTGAAAATGGACAATATATTATATTAATTTTAATGTACTTTAAAAATAAATAGTTCATCATCAAGTACACTAAGTTTTCTTTTTAAATAAATTCCATAACAAAAAAAAAGTGATTTAAAAAAGAAAAATGATTCATTTTATTAAATGAAGAATTAAGTAGGGGGAAAGATCACGCTAAACCAAATTTTAATAAAAGGAACAACGTTTTTTTTTAGTCAAGAAATGATGGATTTAAAAAAAAACTTTTTAGAATTCAGCCGAAATATTGTTTTAAAGTTACTATATCTGATTTGGGTTTACGAAAAATATTAGATGCTAATAATAAAGGGTAAGTCAAGGCTTTACTAATGCAAGACAGTTTCTAAAAAAAAAAAAAAATTCCAAATAAAGTTATTGATGAGTTCACCTGCGAAAGAAAAAATAATAACGATATTGACACAATGTAGCCTTCGTTCCTCTATAAATATATACTGCTTGCTGCAGTCTTGTTTCTTTATGAAGTTAGTAACAGCCTACTTCTGGATGTTTGGTTTAGTTCGCATTTAGCAGCCATTCCGAAAAGGCCTTTCGTCCTCCTGTTGATATATCACCGCTGGTGCCGAGAACTACACCTCCTAAATCTCATCCATCAAGACAAGTCGTTAATTCTTCTCCGTTTTCGCTCTTATGTTTCGCTGATCTTTTTTTTTTAAAAAGAAAAATTATGAAAAGAATCGATACAGTAAAAACTGGGCTACCACTACTAAGCATAGAATACTAAGATACGCTATGATGTTAGCATACCTGATGGGAAATAACTGGTTAAAAAATTACTTAATGAACAATTAAATTCCGTTCCGAATTTAAGCCAATCATGTTTTTATAAAGGGTTACGCTGTTTTGTGTTGTTATAGAATATTATCATAATTTTCGCATTTCAACGTCTTTCGTTGGGACCTATTGTTCAAATTTACAAATGAATATTTCTTTTAACATTTTGGTATCTTGAAAAATAAAACCCTCTTCTTATGAAGACGATGGAAAAAGTAATTATCCAAAATATACAATCGTTCTTTAATTCCTTTAAACGAGAAACAGCTGCGTTACATTCTTGCCTAATCCAAAGACAACTCTTTGTGATCTCATTGAATCATTATATTTCTTTTTCCTTACTTTCATCATTTCTCGGTCGATTCGTATAATTTCCTTTTCTACTATCCGTAAAACTTAAATTCATATCATTTTCTTTTTGAGTAGACGGCATATACATCATACAAACAAAGTGTGTAAAAGTGTTTTAGTGAGATATTTTTACATGTTTTAGTTTTTATTCCAATTTGAAATCTTCAGTTTACATATTTTTTTCTTCATTTATCCTTATTTTTGAGCCTTTTTTAATATCGAAAAATTCACAAGTAATTATATATATATATATAAAATAAAGCTTTCTTTCTTTTCTATTTAATTTATACTAAACTTAAAACTTTCATACACTGATTTTTAAATCATTTTTCATTGTTAGATTTATTGAAAAATTAAAAAGTACATTTTAACTAACAATAAAGTTAGATATTTGCATGAAATGGGAGGGGGAGGAATGGCCGTTATAAATAAATGCACCAAAATAATAATGAAAGGTATTTTGGAAAAAAAGAGAATGTGTTTATATTGTTAAGAAGAGTTTGAAATCGTTGTAATGGTTTCAAAATTTTTTTATCTTATCAAAACATGAAATTACTCAAGGCTAAAAGAATTATTTCTCATAAAATTTTATTGTAGTATATAAATCATAAATTTGATCTGAACTATGTTTATGAAAGTATAGAGCAAAACTTTTCATGTACTGAGTAGAAAAATTGGAGCGGATACGTACGCTTAAGTAAATATTAATTTAACATAAATGTGAATGGTAAGGTAACTTGAATTATACGCCGTTGTTTTAATGCAGCTGGCAATACAGAGACATTAATCTTTGTCATAAGCAATGGCTGCACCGTTATTGTTCATTTAGCACTACACAGGGGGCACGTGTAACTTGAAGATAGGCTACGGACGCGAGTAACACTACTCCCACACAACGCTCTACGACCCTTCAGTTTAAAGTAGACTCCAAACCACTACAAACATCCATGTCATCGCTAGGATTTGAATCCGAAACTTATTGCCTACTAATTAATAAGCCTACTTGAATTATATAGATATTATCTATATTATAGAGATATTACCTAAATTTTATAAGTTTGTTATAATATTCCTTGGATAATATAAAACAAGTAATATATATAAAAAAAATTTTTAAGTCAATTCCTACTTTTTTTTTCACTCTATTGCAGAAAGTCCTTTATAAATAATTTTCATTCATTTTTTAAGTTTATCTGGAGCCCTCTATCGGTAGATACACGCAGCTTAAATATAAAAAAAACTAAAATGAATTAATTAAATTTAATTACTGAACTAATATTTGAAAAATACTGTATTAACATCCAGTGTCATCCACTACAAGTTAAAAAAAAAAAAAAACGTATTTCAACTTGAGTGGATGAATTAAAAAGCGTTTTATGAACGATTGAAAATTTGAACAAGATATATATATAGGGAGAGTGTGAGCTAATAGCAGGAATTGAAATAAAACCTAACTAATCCCAGGCGCCTTGCTAATCCTAGATGTCGCGTCTTGTGCAGCTTTTACTGCACTGATTTCCTCATTAAGAACGTTCTCTGCTGGGTTACAAGCGGGTCATTCTCGACGATGAGGTTACGTTTCGCTTCCCCCTTGTTGGCATTTCTCTAACTGCTGCGTGCTTTCATTCTTTTCTTCTTTTTCTTTTCCATGAGCCCATTTATTTCAGTCGCGACGCGTGGCTCGAGTCCGAAGCAAGTGTGTTTTGAATTTCAAAGTAAACTTTTTCCCGAGCATGAGGTATCTCAAAGACAGAGTAATGGTTTTCGCTCAAAAAAAAAGAAAAACAAACTCTTCCAGACTCAAATCGCATCATGTATCTCATCTAGATAGAAGCTGTGAAAACATAACATCTCAAAATGCGTTGAAGGAATAAGATTTGCAATCTCTTTCTAACAGTGTGTTAGGTTTGTTACAACTGCTGTATGAAGGAAAAGAAAATAAGACTTCAAAGTGACATGACGCTTTGAAAAATATTGTCCTTGCTTCTTTTGTAATGCATAATATTAGATATATTAGCACGAATTATAGATAATATATTATAGACAATTAATTCTCCTTTAATAAGGAGATGTAATTTGCACAGAGTTGTTAACAAGTACATATCACTACTGACTAGTATGTGTGTTCTAAAATTTTCAATATAAATTCTCTTAATTCAGTCATATAGAATCGTGCGTTTAGCAGAAGGATTAATCCTTTAATTTTTATTAGCTGTGATTGTTTTTGTGAGATGATTAAATGCATACATATAAACGATATCTGACCCTTATGATAAACATTTGAGTATTTTAGTTGTAATGATTGATAATTGATATCACTATCAAAACTAAAACTTTACTGGAAAAAAAAAAAGTGAGTTATAAATTTATAAACAAATCAAAAATCAACTATTCCTATTACCTTTTTGTGATCAATATTCCTGCTTGTGAAACAATAATTTCAAAATCTGAAGAAAAGTCGGTTGGAATCTACGACTTCAATTTGAGATATGTTAAATAATACCCTTTTCAGTGCACTTTATTTTTCTACTATAAAATGCATGTATAACATTTTAATTCAACCAAAAATACAAATTGTATGGAAGATGATTTGCGAATACGGTTTTGAATAATGCATTTTGACAGATTTCTAACAAAAACGCAAGTCTGTAAATGTGCAAGTTTGTAAAATGAGAAATTCATCACATGCTGAATAAGTCTTAGAAATGTTGGAAAAAGCGGTCTTATGGCCAATCGGCTAGCGTTCTGGCCTTTGGTACCACTGGCTTCAGTTTCGAATCCTGGCGATGGCATAGGTGTTTGTGAGTGGTTCGGAATGCACGTTAAACTGTAAGTTCAGGTCTAATTAGCCTAAAGCGCGCAAAAAATAACCGTAGAGTGGCAAACCAAATTTGGAAAATGGCTCTTTTTAAAGATCTATTTGTTATATCAAATAAATAATATAGCAAATCCACAGCACTTTATCACCGAGCAGATGTTTTAGCTTTACATGTATATTCAGTACATCACAAAAATCATAGGGCCATTGCATTTTTTTGTGTTAAAATTGTATAATAATATTGCTTTGTACTTCGAATGATAAATTTTCACTATCCAAGAATTCCTTTTTTTTTTTTAAATTTTCGACAAGAAACAGTTTCAAAAAAGAACTCATTCTAATTTTATAATTTTAATCTACCACTAAGAACAATAAGATTTAGACAATAAAGTAAGTCTTTGTCATAGACCATCTGACAAAATCTATTTTAACCATAACTGAAAAATCACATTTCTTGAGATATTCTGTCCCGCCTCCAACTTTATTTGTTACATACACGTAAACTTTCTAGTAGAATAACCTCATGTTCGTAAATAACAAGTTATTGAACAAAAATAGAATATTTGTGCACACGATAAACAAGTAATATAAAAAAAATTTTAAAGACAATTCCTACTTTTTTTTTCACTATATTGCAGAAAGTCCTTTATAAATCATTTTCATTCATTTTTTAACTTTATCTGGCGCCATCTATTGGTAGATATATGCAACTTAAATCTAAAAAAACTGAAAATTAATGAATTAAATTTAATTACTGAATTAATATTTGAGAAAACTGTATTAACATAAAGCGTCATAAACTGCAAGTTTATAAAAAATGTATTTGAACTTGAGTGAATGAATAAAAAGTATTTTATGAACGATTGAAAATTTGAACAAGATATATATAAGGAGAGTGTGAGCTAATAGAAGGAATTGGGGAAAAAAAAGGTTAGTTTACTCAATGCCAAACTACTTGAAGTGAACAATTAAAGCAAAAAGGAATGAAGGATTATGAATTCATTTAAAGTACATATATAAGCCATTATTTTTCAATGTTTCCAAGATTTTTGTAAACTGCCTTTTCTATCACTGTTTCATTTTTTAATTTTCTAACATGATTCTTAAATCTCTACCTTGTAAAAAGTAAAATAAAATAAAAACGCCTTATAAAAATAACGTCTCATATAAACTACGCCTTATTTGTGTTAATGCTTTTATAGAAAGAATTTTCCCTTTTAACTGCCATTTTAACTACAGGAACTTTATTTGTGCATGTATGGATAAGTGTTCATTACAGATGACGTTATAAGTTCTTTACATTCGTATTCGAGAAAACATGGGGGAAATTACTTTGTTTAGAAAGTGTAAAAATAAGTCATTCGAAATTTAGTTTGCCTTCAATTCTTATTTCCAAGTGTCCTTCTTTTATGTTAAAATGATTATGAACAATAACCGCATGTGCTCATTAATTTTTATGTCATTTTAATGGAAAAATAAAAATGTGTCGGGGACTACTAGTACGGAGGGAAAACACCCTTCCATCAGCCATCTGTTAAATGTAAATTTAGACATGCTGAACAGGGCCCAGTTTGTGTTTCTTGATGATTTCAGAGAAATCCGAGACATTCCTCCTTCAATATGCATATCATTTTCTTAGATTGGTAGGTGATTTCAATCATCTTGGCAGCTTCTCAGTTTTTTTTTTTTCCCATTACCCTTCCACACGAAGATTTGCCGTCCGTGGTTAGCGCCAGCCAGCGGAAAGCCGCCAGAGATTCGATTTCAGAAGTAGCTGCCACTTGTTAGGAAGGATTTTTTTTTTTGTCAAGAGCTACAATTTTTTTTTTTTTTTTTTTGTCCTTTTCCCCTTCCTCCTGCTTCTTTTTTTTATTACTCAGTGTCTGTCTCGTACTAGTACATGCTACCAGCTTACAAACTTCGGACTGCGTGGGTTACCTTTCTTTTCTGTTGTACTTAACGAGACACCAACTGTTACGCCGTTGTCTTGATACAGCCTTCAACATATTATTTTTGTTTTCATAAGTACAGACAATTCGATCTGAGGTCACTTGCCACTGGAATGACGATTAAATTTCCATGGCCAATGAGTGATTATTTCGGTTATAGCGCGTCTTTCTACTGTTGAACTAGAGTAGTATAACCATCTGAAGTAGATTTAACGTTACTCATGTTACAGGACAAGGGGCCCTGCAGTACTATATCTTTATTTTGCCACCGTAATTTGGAACGTATACCATTAGGAATGACATATATGGATTCGTACTTTCTTTCTTTTTCATCTAGAATCAAATATAAAAGTCATTCCATTGAGAAGAGGTCATTAATCTATTCATAAATTTTTAATTTCATAAAGGGTCATTAATTTTTTATAGCTTAAACATAAAAATAGATATATTTGCACATACTTTTGAGTTTTAAAGTATATTTGAGGAAGAATGTTTTTAAAAAGGATTTTTATTGCACTAATACGCACTTGTGTGTTATATTCATAGAAGTGTAATTTGTATAAAATTGCCAATAAAATTGTAAGTTGCTCTATAATATTTTTGTATTTTTAATAATCTATTTTTAATACCTAATTAAATTTTCATAACCACTGAGTGATAACTTCTGCCCTAAGGCACATTGTATAGTATGTGTAATAGGTAGCAACTGCGGATGATTTACACTTTTTCGCATTGCAACAGTTGTAGTTCTCTAGAGATTCTTGTTTATTTTTGATTTGTTAGTGGTTTATTTATTATTTGGTTTGGCACTCTACTGTCATTTTTTGCAGAGTTTGAAGCTAATTAGATGGGGAAATATCGTTTAACGTGGATTCTGAACCCCCAACAAACATCCATGTCCCGCTAAGATTCACCAAAGCCTATGGTACCAAGGTCAGAGCGCTAGTCAATTGCCCATCAGGACACTCTCTAGAGACAAATAACAATCTCGTTACAATGTTCTCTGTTAGGCAGTCACCTAACCTGGATGCATGAAGGTGACTAGTTATACCAAGCAATCACCACCACCTTCCCCAAACGGACATCAAAGTAATTATTGTTCAGTGGTAAAGATTCCTTGCAGTAATGGTTGCTACATCTTACCGATGGAAAGTCAAAGTGCACAAATGCGAGGCAAGATCGGATAATTGCGTGACAGGTCCGAACAGCTCTTCCATACCATCTATGGTACAGAGGGTTCACTGAGATGGGGTGACGTCTACAGCAGCATTAAAACACACGTGCATTTAATATATAAAATCGACATCGTCTTTGCAATCGTATCGTAGCCGATTATCATGGCTGTTAGCAAATTAGCATGAAATGGAGTGCAGCGATAAATCCTGATTCAGTCTTGAAGCGAATGATATTTGGATCCATATATGAAGGTACTAGGACAAGTGGTTCCATTTGATTTTTGTTTATACGGGGGTAAACAATCGTAACCCTCCCCCTTTTCTAACTCTCACGACCTTCCGCTGGAAACTTTAACAGCACAACTATATGTTGAGGCATGCCGGGGGCGCGTTTGCGTTACCTTTCATGTCATATCATCTTGTTACGATTTTTCAGCAGCTAATATCAAACTTCATACGTTTCTCATATTTCTGGATGCATTTTTAATATCTCCCAAATACAGCTGTTGATACTCTTCCTTGATCAACAAATTCACCAGACCTTCCGCCAGTCGGACATACGTATGGGACAAGGTAGGTCAACAGTTTTGGGTACCTCAAAATGTCGCAGATGTGGAGAAAACAATTGAGAATTTTTTTTTGTTCTAATGCAGATGGCAAAGACTTGGACAATTAATTGTCTTTGATGCATTAAGGCAAGCGCTGCATCGACGTTACTCACTTAACACTACCCAGGAGGTGCGTGTAGCTTGAAGATAAGCTACGGACTTGGTGTAGCAATACCACCAACGCCCTACGATCTTGTTAGATCGGGACCTACGGTTTAAAGGATTCCGACCACTGCAAACATTTATGGCCCCGCCGACTCGAACCGAAACCTTTTTGGTACCGAGCGCCAGAGCCACTCGTCCATTCAGGCCCCAAAATTGTAAGGAATGGTATTAAGAATCGTTATCACTCTTTCCAAAAGAATGTTTCAGGAATTATTGATATAAGCAGTCGAAGTGGAAATGCTAGGAATTGATGAGTCATTGAGTAATCAATCCTTTCAATGGCTTAATGCAGGGGGTCTCCAAACTACGGCCCACGGCCACCCGGCCCGCCAGTGTCGTCTATCCGGCCATGACAGCGAATAGTTTATTGTTGCTGTAATAATTTGGATAAAAACACATTAAAACACTAGAAATTATAGATAATGGCAGAAAATTAAAAACGATTTCGGTCCTTGGTACTTACTGGTGTAAACAATATGGCCATAAGGCTGGAAAGTTTGGAGGCCCCTGCTTAATGCATATTTATTTTCAATAAAAATAAAGTTACGCTGCGCTGCTTCGGTTTTTGTAGCAATATATTTTACATCAATATTATTATTAATTGGATTTCTTAGTTTTCTAAAAACGTTTACCAATTTTATTTTCAATCATTTTATAAAAATTAAAATGTCAAAATTTCTTCATTTTCAACTGTTGAAAAGAATGAGAAGAGGAAAAAATTAATGTGATAAAACAATACTTTTTTAAAAAGTAAAAGATATAGAAAGATGTGTTACAATAATAATAAGAAAAAACTGAAAAAAACATATTAAAATGCAAATTTGTTTCATGAGGTGCAACAGAACCAATACTGAAGAGAAATTTCAATTTGATTTGACGTTCCCCTGTTTCCAAGAGCAGAAATCGCAGTCGGTGAATTGAATCATGCTGCTTCTTGCCACAGCTTGCTCCAAGTGATACTAAGTAGCCTCAAGCCGTCTCGGTTCATAAGTAGGTGGTGGGAGGTGCAACAACAGAGAAAAATCAAGTTTGGTATGTCCGAGAATTTGTGAAACTGGCCACCGCCTGACGCTGGGCATATGGCGGTGCAATGTGCAGTTCACTCTGTCAAATATGAAAAAGCGCTCTAATACTCGGAAGTTGAGTCGATGATTTGTAGAAAACGGTGCTTTCGTTCTCCGAGGTGCGCCATGGAGAGAGAACAGATTATGAGCAGAAAACTGACAACAAGCTCTATTTTTTCCTTCTATACGCAGCAAATTTTATAACTCGCCCACTCTCACTGCACTCCTTTTTTGCTGTTGGAATTATATCAGTTGAAGTTGAAGGTCCTTTTAAAGGAGAAATTCTTTTTTGTTTTAAAGCAAATCCAGTCATGGACAGATGTTTTTCAAGTCTCTGAGATATTATGATCGCCAACTATATTTTTCACAAAGAAAATTAGATACAATTTCAGTGGGAACAGTTCGGTGGAGATCTTAGATCATTAGTCACATAGTAATGAAAAATTAGGCATGAATATCTAAAGATTTCTTAACATTACATCTTATAATAAAATAAAATCTTCGGAAATTTCCTTGGGTTTATTTAATTAGCCTGTTATGGTGAAATACAATAGTAAAATGAACTGCTTTCAATTTGTAATAGAAACCCTGTTAAATCTTCTTATTTATTGTAATTTTCATGAAGTAGTTTTCTGATTTATTGTAGTTTTAGAAGTATATTACGTTATGTGACTATCAAAATCAGGTGACTCGATAGATGTTATAAAAAAAAAAATTGAGAAATATTATTTTAGTTAGCAGCTGCAGTCAGATTACAAAATTCTAATGAGCAATACGTAACTG
>BPLR01021670.1:0-19853 GCA_021605095.1 Caerostris extrusa | reverse complement strand
AATGTAAATGAGATTATTCATGAAAAGAAAATCGTTTGCAATTCTATATTTTTTTAATTTTTAAAAATTCTGACATGCGTTTTGTTCTAAATTTTATGGATAACTTGTACATGGTCCCAGACGATTATTATTTCTTTCTTTCTTTTTAAATTTTTCTCATAATTTTATTTAAATTTCTTTCACGAGCCTTTTTTATACATAATATTTATTTAAATTTCTTATATAATCTAATAATTATATAATTAAATAATGTAGAATTTTTCGTCTGATTTTAACTAGACAAAGATAATGTTATTTCAAAGTGAAAATGAGATTTAAAAAAAAAAAAAAAAAATTGTCAGCAATTCTATATATTTTTAGCTCGCTGTTATGCAGTTCCTCTTACATTAATTTTTAAATTTTATAAATAACCTTTATATGAGTCCAGCAGATTTTAATTTTTTTCTTTCTTTTAAATTTCCCTCATAAATTTTCTCATAATTGTATAATTTAATAACTAGATAATGTAAATTATCTGGTCTGGTGAAACCAAAAAGCATTTATTTTTTTAATTTACACGATACTTCTGCATAATTTTTACAATAAAAGTGTTTCTCAAAATATTTTGGTAAAAGTTAAAATATTACAAAATCGATTTATTATAGAATCAGACTTTAGCCTCCTGACTCCATCTTATTCTATAACAATACTGTGATACTGGACGAAATAAATAAATAAATAAAAAAATTAGGTCAAGTTTCCTCATTTATTTTCTCATGTCATCATTAACACAACCCTACGATCAATTCATTCATTGAGAGAAAACTAAAAATTCCAACAACAGTATTAAGCTGCATGTTTTTTTGGTTTTCTCTCTTGCCTTTAACCTGTCCGGACACGTTTGGAAGCCTAAACAGTGTCCATGTCATCGCTCAGCCTGGTGATTATCCAGGCAACAATGTATAGCAGTTAGTCCAAGTTCTGTCAACCAAATTCTTCCTTTTTCAATTCCTTCTGTTAGCTCACACTCTCCTATATATATTTTGTTCAAATTTTCAATTGTTCATAAAATACTTTTTATTCATCCACTCAAGTTCAAATACATTTTTTTTGAACTTGTAGTGGATGACACTGGATGTTAATTACAGTTTTTTTCAAATATTGATTCATTAATTAAATTTAATGAATTAATTTTAGTTTTTTTAGATTCAAGTTGAATATATCTAGTAATAGATGGCGCCAGATAAATTTTAAAAAATGAATGAACATTAATTATAAAGGACTTTATGCAATAGAGTGAAAAAACAGTAGGAATTGACTTTAAAAATTGATTTTTTTATATTACTTGTTCTTAATCAATATAAAATGCGCCAACAGGATAGTGTGTGGATCGACACTGTGTTTGTTTATCAGTCTTGACCAATTGAAGGAGGAGCGAAGCTCTTTGTCTATGGTCTATGCCCACTGAAACTGCCTTATTTTTAAAATTTTTATTAATCTTTATATATATAATTCTTCTGTACATGTGTTTGTCCCTGAACTCCTACTAAACTACTTGACCGATTTGGATGAGATTTTTTTTTTGGAGTGTGTTTGACAAAGCATGAATAATGTTTTTATGCTATCCCCTTTGTTGTAAGTCGTCGCCAGACGGTACTGCAATCTATCAACTTCTATACCAGGGATAGGCAAACTTTTTCGGTAACAGGCCAAGAATCGAAAAAAAGTTTGGCGGGCCCAAGATAAATTTTTCTAAAATTGTATTCAATTCAAATAATATACAATTATTACAATTTAAATATGTTAATGAAATGAATGAAATTGCGAATTAATTCAACCTGCAAATCTGACCTCACTGCTTCGCAATTTACGTAATGAGTATGTTGAAATCAGTGCGTTGGAATGGATTCGTGTATGGTGAGTTCAAAATCGATTCGTTAGTGTATTATAAACTGTTGCAAATTATACGCTGCTATATTTTATTAAAACTATTTAATTTTTTGGCCGTAAATTAAGTCTGTGATGTAGTTTACGGTGCCGATTAGTAGAAATAAATTTTTTCTTTTTCAATGGCACGACAGCCCTCCTCGGTAGGCCAAGGCCATCTGCTTACTAGCAGATTTCGATAAAAGAGATGTTTTCTTTGTACGGGGGTAGGCTTGTCTGCCCTATGCCCAACAGTCGAATTAGGGCAGGATCTACAGTTTAAAGTGGATTGCGAACCGCTACAAACGTCCATGGCGTCATCGGGACTCGAACCTGAAACCTGAGGCACCGAGAGCCTGTCACTCAATCATCAGACTCCTTAGAAAAAAAAGCGGCGTGATGACTAATTGGATATTTCTCTGGCCATTGGTAACATAGGCTTCAGGTTCAAATCCTGGTTGTGACATGGATATTTGTTAGTGATACGGAATCGAAGCCAAACTGTATGCGCCTGTATAATTAGCCCAAAGGGTACATAAAATCACCGTGGAGCGACAAACCAAACAAAAACCTACTGTGGCGCTTAGAAGAAATAATCAGTAGACCTTAAGACTCTCACCCGAGAGGAAATACAGCACAACCACGCTTCTCTCACCCCGAGAGGAAATATATTTAGCTCACCCCGGCTCATTAGTTGCACTACAAAAATCACCAGGATAAATAGTAGTTTCGCTCATCCTGCGCTTAATAGAGTATCGGGTTTTCAGCTTGGAAGAGAAATCCACAAAAAATTTGCTTAATTATCTGTCTTTAAATTTGTTAATAGTGCGCACATAAAATAAATAACGATAATTAATACTACTGATATACAGCAGTAAAAAAAACACGCCTTCCCTGTCAACCAGAACAAAATATATTCCAGAAACAAGGACTCTTAAAAACCTGCAAAAAGAATTCTTATAAAAAAACTTGATTTAAAACAGAACCAGAAACAATTCAGCATTCAAATTTATTCCTATTCATTCACATGATGGCCATGCCGTTTCACCAATGAAATATCTGTACAGAACGCAATTCCCCGGAAAAATCGTCTTCCTGCAGCGGTGGAACTCAGCGTCCCGTGGAAAGAAAAATCTGCAATAGGTCAGGGCCCATAAGAATGAATCCCTTTGAGTGTAAAAAGCGAGCATTCGGTCCCGCTTTAAAATGCCGTTTTACAGCCGACAAAGCGGTCTCGTTGCCTGAGCGGACAGTCTCTGACATGTTTACTGTTGACGGAAAAAGGGTGAAAGGGAATAAAAAAGAAAAATAAGGGGGGATGGACGAAAGAAAGGGTTGTGACTGTGTTCGTTCCGGAAAACAAGTGGACAAAAAAAAATATGTATTTTGGATAATGCGATACATCTGCGTCGATCGCGCGTGTTTTGCTCGCTTTCGATCTACTCTGCAGAGTGTTGTATAGTTTTTGAAAGAAGAGCTGTTGATTGGAGTGGAAAACCTGTTTTGTTATCTGCAATATAAGGATCTTTGTGGATTTTGTTGGATTTAAATAAATAAATATATATATATATATATATGTATATCTATATATATGATTAGGGATTGCAATATCGGACCAAAAGTTCAATACCGGTATTCGATAATTTTTTAGTTCTTAGAAAAAGAAAGAAAACACAGGTGTTTTCTTGTTTTATTTACCAGTTTTATCAGAGAATGCAATTATCGCAATAAACACTCGAAATGGCAAACCATCTAATGCTGTCATTTTACTTTATATTTCATCCAAATTATGTTTTTTTTTTTCAAAATAATCTAAAATCCCTGATACCTTGAGCTTAGAAAACTGTTCTTAAGTTTGTATCGTCATCGCAATTAGATTATTTCCACTTTAACAAATTTGGATCATTTTCGTTTTTAAATGTGTATGTGTATGGATTCTTGTACTTCCCCATTCACTTTAAAAACTCTTGAAAATTTCTTACATTGGGCCACCCTATTCATTTCATCATATAAATAATGAAACCAAATTATCAACTGATTTTTTATGTTCTTTAAAGTTATTCTTATTCATTATTATGGGGTGTTATTTATGTGTACATGTATATATATAATAAATCTGAAAAATAGTTTGAACTCTAAAGTAGGATATGCAAATATAATGTGAATAACAAACTCAACAATTTAAAAAAATATCGAAATATTACACACTTTCTTCACAACTACAACCTTGTTTTCACAGATGAGAATTTCTAGTATTTAGATAAGAATTCTGAATAAGAAGAATAAGACTTTCACAGATAAAAACTCTTTCACAGATAAGAATTCTAAATTTCTAATAAACTTGTGAATACCGGTATTACAAGATTGCACAAATGGCTCAAAATACCAATATTCGGTTTCCCGGTATACCGGTTTTGCAATCCCAATATATGATACACACACACACACACTGTCATACTATATATATATATATGACAGTGTGTGTGTCTGGCCTGTAGGCCGAGTGACTAAAGCCGCATTTTCACCAAGGCGTTGAACAGCGAGGCATAAAGTGTGGGCCAAACACTAGCCTCATTGGTTAAATTTTTTTACTATTGGTCAGTTTGGGATTGATCAATGTTCTACGTTTCGCCGCTCAATGCCTTCGTGGGAAAAGGTTTCAAGTTCCGGCTCTTCGTGCCACAGGCTTTGGGTTGGAATCCCGACGGTGCCTTTGATATTTGTAGTCGGATAAAATCGGAATCCCCTTTAAACCTTAGATCCAGGGAGATGTAGAGAGATGGGTGTAGGATTGACAACCCTACCTAATAAAAAGAAGGGATCTACTATGTCAAAATGTGGCAGTAGGCAGACGGCCCACCATGGCTCTTTTATTCCGATGATGAAGAATAATTGTATTTTTGAATGTGTGTGGCCTGATGCCTGAGTGACTAGCGCTCTGGCGCTCGGTACCACAGGCTCGAGTACAGGCGGTGCCATGGATATTTGTAGTGGTTGGGAATCGACTTTAAAACTGTAGGTACTGTATCTCAAACTGTATCTCTATATGACTGTAGGGAGTTGGGCATAGGTTTAACAACCCTATCCTCTAAAAAGAAAACATTTCAAATTTCGAAATCCGAAATATATATATATTTATTTATATGGATGTGTAGTTTTGAAATGGAAAATCATTTTTTCTGTGGACATATCTCTCTATGGTATAATTTTTTTTTGGCACATATTGATAACAAGTTCAGACTTTCTAGAATGCGATTAAGCCTTAGCTATACTACTGTCACATCGTGACGCGTTAATTTGAAATGAACAGGCAATCTGAGAGGTTCTATCATACGCTCTTGAACCAAACTGAGGGATTTACTGACCTACAGATTCATGACACAGATGCATCATGATCTTCATTTGTTAAGTTTCATATCTGTCTGCCCAATATATTATCCATCAGATATACTTAATAACGTACTTCTTCATATTTATCTAGTAACTTACCTTTTTCTTATTCTTTTTTATAGTCGGCTTGATGGCCAATTGGCCAGCGTTCTTGCCTTTGTTTCCACCGGCATCAGGTTCGAATCCTGGTGGTGGCATGGATGGTTATGAGTGGTTCAGAATTCACGTTAAACTTTAGGTCCCGGTCTAATTAGGTTCGATTCCCTAAGCTGGTATCAGCTGAAATCACTTCTTGTGACATCATTAAGAATCAGTCCATTTGGGTGTAGAGTTCTTTGGACTTAATTCAATACGACACGCATAAGTTATCCTCGAAAATTTTGGATTCTTTGATGTTTGTATTTTGACCACCAAAAGTGAACAGTTTCGAAATGTTTGAAAACTTAAATAAGGCAAGATGATCGTAAAATAATCCTTCGCAATAATAAGCTGCATGTTCTTCTAGATTCACGTATTTGTGTTCGTATGAATAATTCAGGCTTTCTTAGAAACATCACTGACCGATGAATTACTTTATTTCCGAGGTGAATTCATTATCAGGCATGAACATGATATGGTTTTGGTATGAAATACAAGACGACGTCAAAAATTATTTTCGCTAAAGCCACCAAGTAACGGGTTACGATTGTAAGTGAAATGAATTGCAAACAATACAAGAAATTTGATTACCACATTTGATGCCTTATCGCTTAGTTGGCACCAAAAGAAGTTCGCTAAATCCCAACGACCTCTATTTTGCGATTAGGTCCATTAATCTTCTCGGTTTCCACGAATAATTACTTAAAATAAAATATTTTTATTTTCACACGAGACATTGCTTTCTTAATGCAATAATTTATAGATAACGAGCATTGGTGTAATACCTATATGAAAACATAAAGTCGCGTGTCATTAATAGCATTTTGAATTAATTGCTTATGAACATCCCTCAGAATTAACAAATTTGAATTGCTTTGTTTGACTTTATAACGATCTGAGCGGTTTATGCGTCTATGAAGTAAGTTCTTATTTTTTCGAATTTAATTAAAAATGACGCTTATAATTGTTTTGGCCAAATCATAAAATAGGAGCCGTTGGGGTTTGGCGATATTTTTTGTGGCGTCAACTCGGCGATAAGTCGCCAAATATGGTAACTCGAGTTTTTGTACTGTTTGAAATTCACTTCACTAACAACCCATTACTTCCCGCACTTTGGCGAAAAGGTTTTTAACGCCAAATCCCAACGGATCCTATTCTGCGAACATTGTTTTAATTAGTGCTTTTAAAGATATTCAGAATGTCTCCTATTATTTCTTCAAAAATTATTAATTTTAAATTGGTTGAAAGTTATTGGTTTTAAATAAAGTGTTTTATATATTTTATGATTTGTCACAAAAATTTTAAGTGTAGATTGGCGCCACTTAAAAACCGCCAAATCTGTAGCTGCGGTGCGTTAATACGTAAGTACCAATAATTTATAATTGATATTCTGTAGAAACATACACTCAAGAGCCAAAACATTATGACCACCCCTACATTTTGCAATGAACTCGCCTGGATGACGTGGAAGGCACTTGATCAGGTGGAAGTGGTATTTAACTGGTATTAAGTGGTGGTATTAATCAATGCCAAGGCGGGTTGAAGCTGTGTTGCGCGCTAAAGGTGGGCCAACTCGTTATTGACAGGTGGTCATAATGTTTTGGCTCTTGAGTGTATGTAAATACAGTAGAATTCAATCATGTTTCTTTATCGCAAATTAATCAATGCTTTGAAGTAATTGAATTTGAAATAAGTAATCAATTAATTGATTAAAAATTCTGCAAATGTAGAAATTTCCATTTAATAAATATTTTTGTAACTCGTGCTTCTTTTCTCATTTGCAGATAAAATTAATTTATTAATTAAAAATTTAACAATGACTGGTAGACATATTGGTCAACAACTAACCTATTAATTTTCAACGTAAAAAATGTTCTATGTATTTTCAACGTAAATATATCTAGATATCTCATAAAAAAAAACATTTAAAAAAATTGTACGGCATTGAGTATAAAATTGAAATAAAGATACAAATTTAGTATTAATAATGCATTTGAGGTAATGATTTTAATCTATTTTACATGGTGAATAAAAATTATAAAACATTTTTATGAATATGTAAGTTAAGTACCAAATTTTTTAAATGCTCTGTTTTGCTACTTTTTTTCTAATTTAAAATTAAAAACAATATGTATTTTTACTTATTCCTGAAAATAATACCTTCGTTATTTCCCTTTGACCAAAGAAAAAAAAAAAATTACATCTTTCAAAAAAATTGCGAGTTTTATTTCGAATTTGTAATTCCTTCTTACTGAAAATAACGAGAACTTATATTGCTCCTTTTTCTCCAAAGTGTGAAAGTAAAAAAAAAGAAGTATTTTTATATTTTTTCATTCTTTTAATGTGTTTTAGAAATACGCTCGGTTTAAATTGCTTTTTCCTTAATCATTTATCAAACAGCGCAGAATATTGAGAAAGATCTCTGATAAAAAAGGAAGAATCTTTTCAGAAAATAAAAGAGACACAGTCACTTCTAAATAAAAAAAAAACTTTCGAATTTGTATGTTTGTTATCTAAAAATATATTGATAATTATATAAATGGAAAACATCTCTTACTGTCCAGAAATATTCTAATTAAAATGTAATATTGCTAAATGGGAACCATTCTGATGCTTTTTAAACTTATTATTACACCCAGAATTATTGTAATAGTTTGTGTAATCAATGTTATGTTGATTTGACTACAATATATTTCTTAAAATATTTAAAAAAAAAAAATTTATTTCTAATAAAAAAAATGTACACGTCTACATCAACATCATCATTCGATTTATCCTCGATATTGGTGTAATATATTGCTATATATCAGCTTGCGGAATTACATTTCTAGATAATTTACACAAAACATTAATTTCATATTCGAAAATTCACAATGTAGTATGCAGGTTGGACAACCTGATTGTCACCATATTGGAACAGGTGCGGTTGAGTTGAAATACATGAGACTATTTACACACGTACAAACACCACAAACATACAATTAGAGACATGCAATATTTAACACGTTTAAGGATAAATAATTGTAGATTCGTGGGCTAATTTCAGTTCTAAGCCGAAAACCCGATACTATACTTCTTCTCCGGGTGAGAGTCTGTAGGTCAATTAATAAGCAAGACATTAATACGCAATATAGAATTAAATAACGCAAATGAAGCGCAATATATTAAAAAATAAATACAAATAAATATATTTTAAAAGTAATACATATAAGAATGATTAAGAAAAGTTAAAGAGCCCAGATAAACATTGCTGGTGCCATGGATGTTGGTAGTAGTTCGGAATCCCCTTTAAACTGTAGGTCCCGGTCTAATAGGATCGTAGAGCATTGCGAGAGTAATGTTACTCGCGTCCGTAGCATATCTTCAAACTACACATGCCACCTGGGTAGTGCTAAACGTGTAGAGTCGGTGCAGCCGTTGCTTATGGCATAAATGATAATTGTCAAAGTATTTTCCAACTGCGTTACAAATAAATTATAGTTTAAAAAAACTAAAAACACACATTTAGAGTTAATCAAACTAAAAAGTAAAAAATAATTGTTAACGTAGGAATAAAAGGACTGACGAGAAAATGAATGTCACTGTTCTAAAAGCGTGGGGTGCTCGATATGAATAGTTATAATTTTTCACTAGTTTCATTCGGAAATGCAGAGTTAGTTTAAAAATGTCATACAAAGCAACCAACGCTTTTAGAACAGTGACATTCATTTTCTCATCAGTAATTTTATACTTATGTTAGCAATTATTTTTTACTTTTTAGTTTGATTAACTTTAAAAGCGCGTTTTAAACTATGATATTTAAATGATGTCCTGGTACGGAGGACTGGAACTATAGCTCTTACAATAATTTAATCTTGAGTAAAACAAAGGCTAAATGCGAATATGTCGAGCCAGTCAGGATTCGAACACAAAATCTCCTGATCCGTAGTCAGACGCGTTATCCGTTGTGCCACTGTCCCACGTAGGTTTGAATGTCTTGGGTACTTTCATTCTACATGGGTTAAATTGCTCTTCATAAGTTAAAATAAAATCACTCATCCTGGCGATCCTAATCATGATGGGATAATAAAGTTATCAAAATATTTTTTTCTCGTCAGTCCTTGATAAGTCTACAACGTTTAAATTAAATCTGATCGCTTAAAGTAGAGCAAAATCGGAGCCCAAAGAGTCAGTTACAAACAAACATACAGGTGAAACTAATAAAAGCTCATTAAAAGTTTTATTTATTACAATTCATTATTTCTTGATTATCTACTGTTAGAATCTTCTACTGTTACGACATAAATTAAATTACTAAGAGCGACTAACAGACCTTAGTTGCCATCACTGAATATTAATTGAAAATTCTCGTTAAAATGAAATTCTCATAGTATTATCGAATTATTTTTAAACGTGTGAAACCAGTAACTCTACGTGCAAAATCATACCTTAACCAACCGTTTATAAAAACCATTTATAAAAACCATATAAATTGCGACTTCTAAGACATTGTTTCTTACTAAATTAATCTTCTATCAAAAGCAATGTTAGCTTTGCAGTCAAAAAAGCAACATTTCTACAAAACTATTTATAAAAGGATTGTGTAAAGGAAGTACGAGCGGCGTAGATCAAAACAAATTATACAAGAAGTGTCATTTCAAAATATTAGTGGTAATTCAGTTATTTAAAAAAAAAAAAAAAATTCCAATTTCGTATGTTCAGATCGGCTATCGATTGTAATAACGGCCTGATGGCCAATTGGCTAGCGCTATGGCCTTTGGTACCACAGGCTTCAGGTTCGTATCTCGGCGGGGGTATGGATGGTTTCTAAGTGGTTCGGAATCCACGTTTAACTGTAGGTCCCGGTCTGCTTAGTCCATGTGTGCACAAAATAACTGTAGAGCGGCAAGCTAAACTAAAGCTACAGGTTGTGTGGGAAAGTAAACATCAGTTTTAAAAGTTTGGTTTGGTTTGTCATTCTACGGTCATCTTGTGCACAGCAACAGACTGGGACCTACAATTTAAAGTGGGTTTCTAACCACTCACAAACATCCATGTCACCGCCAGGATTCGAACCTGATGCCTGTGATACCAACGGCCAGAGTGCTAGCCATTTGGTCACCAGGCCGTCATCAGTTTAAAAGAGGGAAAATTGTGAATAGACTACTTATAAGAGATGCTAGTCAGATATGTGAGGTGCAATGAAATTAGTAAACAAAAAAAGTTAATAGTTACAGTAGAAATTTTTTCATTTTGTTTCGATATTATATAATTTAAATTTTTTTTCGAATTGGTTTGGTTTGATCTATCATATTGCTCACGAGGGCTAAACGGACCGGGACCTACGCTTTAAAAGTATTTTCCGAACCCCTACAAACATCCATGTCACCGCTGGGATTGAAACTCGAAACCTATGCTACCGAACGGCAGAGTGTTAGCTACTCGTTCGAATTTTAGTTTTGCCAATTTTCCACACAATCGATGGTCAATATAGCTGAAACATCCTTCCATCCAGTGGTTAACGCATTGAATTCTGAACAAAGAAAATATAATCTCATCCCTCATATCTGGTGCATTTAAAGGAAGGAATTGTGAGCAAAGGCAGCATCGGCAAAGTATAAATAATATTTAAAAATTATTTGGAAACGGATAGGAACTCGGATAAACTTATGAGTCAAATTTCAAAATACCTCGATATTAGAAAAAGATTTGAAAATAATAGAATTATTGACGTAGCAGACTATATATATGCCATCAATAGTCAGAAGTAATAATTGTAAGAGATTCTAACAGTAGACAATCAAATGAAGGGGCCTGATGGACGTGTGGCTTGCGCCCAGTACAACAGGTTTCGGGTTCGAATCCCGGTGGTGCCATGAACGTTCATAGTGGTTCGGAATCCCCTTTAAGCCATAGGTAACGATCTAACAGGATCGCAGAACGTTGTGGGGCATTGTTACTCCGCGTCCGTAGCTTATCTTCAAGCTACACGCACCTCCTAGGTAGTGCTAAGTGAGTAACTTCGGTGGAGCGCTTGCCTTAAGGCAACTGCCTAAGTGTTTGCCAGCTGCATTAGAAACAAGTAATATAAAAATATTTTTTTTTTTAAAGTCAAGTCCTACTTTTTTTTTCACTATATATCACTATATATAATTTTTTTTTAAACTCAAGTCCTACTTATTTTCGCTATATCAAGTCTTACACATTTTTCACTATTATTTCACTATATATTGTCCTTTATAAATAATTTTCATTCTTTTTTAAGTTTATATGGCGCAATCTAGTGGTAGATATTTGCAACTTAAATCTAAAAAAAATTTAAAATTAATTAATAAAATTTAATTACTGAATTAATATTTGTAAAAACTGTATTAACATCCAGTGTCATCCACTACAAGTTCAAAAAATGTATTTCAACTTGAGTGGATGAATGAAAAGTAACTTATGAACGATTGAAAATTTGAGCAAGATAAACAAAGTGTGGACTAATAGAAGGAATTGAAAAAATAAACAATCAAATGAGAGTTATTTTGATTACGTTCTGTAGAAATAGATGATGGCTTCCTCGAACATTTTTGCTTCTTTCCCCACTTTATAAAAAGCAACATTTAGACCCCATGAACCCGCGTGGTCTCATGGAAGGAGAGAAAGGGGAGGGCAGCTTCTGTTGTGATGGAGTACCCGCAGGTAGAAGTCTGACCTGACTCCATGGCGCTGAAGAAGGAAGGCAGTGCCATCCGGGAGGACTTTTAGAGGCAACTACTGCGGATTTGCGTATCATACGGGAGGAAACTCTGAAAATCCTCACCAAGTATTGACTGAAGTGGCAAGATTTTGAATATCCTATAGTCTCTTCATTTTCAGAAAGAGTATCTACAACAAAATAGCCAGCAGGCTGTACCTCCGCCCTAATGCTCACCAGAGGCGCACGTTACCAGTGAGCCACGAGTTGGGCTCCAAAAGTGTGTTTTCAGTTAGTGAAATTTTGGGCATCTTCCAGTTATAGTTTTGCAACACAATTAGTTGATTACTCGCAGATGCTGAAAATCTGCAGCAAACTAGAATTCAATCGTCATTTAGCTAAATAAGTTAAAGATTGTAGAAAATACTACTATTTTAAATAACTTTTCGTTGTTCTATATGCACAATGAATTACTGTGCCTATTTTCCATATAAAAAGTACGTATATTCATAGATATAAAATACTTAAAACTCTCTATTGGTGATGAAAGTCTCTTAATTATCCCAGAAAAAAAAGTACATCAAGTTTTGAAGATATTTCATAGAGCTTTACTAAGAATAAATATCATTGTTAAATCGTCATTGTTTCAAAATTAAATGAAATTTTTTACTGAAATGAAATATTCCTGTTATCATAGTTAAAATATTTTTAAATGTCTAAGACCAGAATTCGTTCATAAACACCTGCTTATTACTAAAAACAAGTAATATAAAAATATTTTTTTTAAAAATCCATTCCTACTTTTTTTTTCACTTTATTGCAGAAAGTTCTTTATAAATAATTTTCATTCATTTTTTTAAGTTTATCTGGCGCCATCTATTGGTAGTTAATGAATTAAATTTAATTATTGAATTAATATATGAAAAAAACAAACTTAAATCTCCACTAAAAAAATAATGCATTTGAACTTGAGTAGATGAATAAAAAGTATTTTATTAACGATTGAAAATTTGAACAAGATACATATAGGGAGAGTGTGAGCTAATAGAAGGAATTGAATGAACTAATTTTCCATGAAAAGTAACGCTGACCGTTGTATATATCAAGGTCAAACGTTTCAGTAAAAGGTTATTCGCAAATGGGAATGCGGAAACAGATGCTCTCAGCAGCTGTGAAAAATAAATCAAATATAAAATGTAACTTGAAAAATATTTGTGGTAGTTCAGAGAAAAACCTGGGGTTTTTCCACCCATACAAATATGCTTTGAAGGTCAAAAGTTTGCTTTATGTTACTATGTTATATTGAACGTTAATTATAAAGCAACCAAACGATCTCGAAACGAAATGTATTAATTTCTATTGATACTTTGAATCGAAATGTATTAATTTTTATGGTTATTTTGAATTGAAATGTATTAATTTCTATGGTTATTTTGAATTGAAATATATTAATTTCTATGGTTATTTCGAATCGAAATGTATTAATATCTATGTTTATTTTTAATCGAAATGTATTAATTTCTATGTTTAAGTGTGGCAAGGCCTTTTTTTTCTAGGCGTTATTATTTTTCCTTTTAAGTGTTATTATTAGGCCTTCCTTTAAAGCTGGCCAACAAACCTGTTTTGGACTTCTGTTCATGCTGTAACCATGTTTCCTCCTACGCACTGACAAGAGCTCCGCCTGTGGTGTTCAAAAGAATGGATCAACAGGCATCGAGACTCTCATGTGACTGAAAACTCAGAGCAACTACGCATTTCTGCTGATAAACATTTACTTTACAGTTTATTGTTTCTCACCCCAGGAGAAAATATATTTATTGCAACCCTGTGTATTAGTTGGCCTACAGACTCCCATTCGGGGAGGAAGTATATTTCGCGCATCCTATGCATAGCACAGTACCTTATTTTCGGCTTAGAAGTGGAATCCTTAAAAAATCTATAATTATATGTCTTTAAATGTGTTACATATTGTCTCTTTTTAATTGAATGTATGCGGTGTTTGTTCGTGAGTCAATAAAGCTGTGAGTTCTCCAATCTGTGTCTGAAGTATCTCAACCTAACCACACCCAGTTACAATTCAGATTGTACAACCTGTACATTACACTTTTAATTTAAATATAAAAAAGTACAGTATTTTAATGGATAGTTTGCAACTTCGGTGTGAAACGACATTAAGAAAAAAACCTTTAAAAATCCTTATTTATTATTATTTATGAAAATATAAACAATACTAACTTATCATCTGATGAAATTCAAAATTATTTTATAACGGAAAGTAACTGACAGCAAAATTTTATACGTTGTTTAATAATTATCTTAAGTTTAAACAAAGTAATCTGTTGTGAAATTCGATAAATATATTTTTTACGATTATCTCTAATAAATACTTCAATGATAGTATTAAAAAATTAACAACTTTATACTACTTATATAAACTCAAGCGTCTGAAAAAATTTAATTACGTTAGTATTTTCTTAGTAAGGAAGCTTTTGCTTAAAAAACAAATAAACAAATCACACACTTCAAAACTTTTTTTTTTTTCGGATCATACAAAAAAAAAAAAAAAAAAAAAAAATTACACAGTAGTAATCCAATTAATACTTTTATATTCTGTATTGTGTGCCTTTCAAAAAAATGTTCTCTTACCTTCACGTGTCTGTGATGGCGACATTTTTATAGGTTAGCCCAATTCCTTTATTAATTTTGTCTTTTTTAACAAACCATTAAATTACAATGAATCAACTTTTTTTGTAGTTTTATTGATGAAATTCTGTCTGAAAAATTCCAAAACAAAAGTGCTTTAGTCTTCATTATCAGAAACAAAGGGTAAAAAGCTATTACCTCACATCTCATTTTGGGTATTCCAAAAACATGTCGGCGCAGGTTTTGTAAAAACATCAAATTACAGTCAATTCTATCTTCTTTTTGGAAAGAAATTTTCAATTTTCTGACACAATTCACATTTTGTGATCCCATAATGTCCGTCAATTAAGAATTTTTCTTTGACTGGAAAGTTTCTGAAAAGAGTGATGCCAGTTTTTGTTTTGAAAAAGAGACAATTATCGTCTGCTTTTGTCAGACAATCCCTCTTTCAAGATTTGTTGGCAGCAGGTGTTCTTTTTTTTTTTATTTATTTTTTTTTTTCGAGCAATGAAATTAGATCTCATTTTTTACCCCTTGTTTTTCGTTTTGTTCTGTTTATCCGATGAATATAACAAAAGTAAACCTTCTGCATAATTTTCTTTTCTGTTGTGTTTTTCACTTATTTATTTTTTTTTTGGATTTGTAGAACTATTTAGAAGGACTAAAATGTGCATAAAAATTTTAACAAGATTTTATTTCCTATTTCTCTAATTATTTACCATTATGTATCTTTTTCTGAAGAAATAAAATTATAATTTAATACAACATTTGATGAATTTTGGCATTAAATCTTTTTGCACAGTTCGTTAAGAAGAATTTACATATCAAGTTTGAAAGAAAGTAATCTTTTCTGGAAAGTCGATAAATGTAAAAGCTTTTTACAATTACATTTAAAAATACTTCAATAAATATAACGGAAGGTTATTTAATAATTAATGTTTAATAATTATACATCGTTTAATAATTATCTTTAAAGAAAGTAATTTTAAAGTCGATACATATTTAAAAAGTTTTTACGCTTACCTCTATAAATACTTCAATAAGTATTAAATAAGAAATGAAAAACAAACTAACCATTTTCTGAAAAATCATTATGTTTAATTTGCTCAGTAAAAGTTTTTACGAATCAAAAACTTCAAAACTTTTTTTTTCAAAAATACAAACTTATTTAAATCAATTAAAAAAGACTATATAATACAACAAATCAATTAATACTTCTATAATTTTTATGTCTAAAAAATTCAAACAATGGGACATTTTTTGGGGGTAACCAAATTCTTTGAATTTTGCCTTTTTAACAAACCATTAAAAAACAATTAATCAACTTTTTTTGTAGTTTTATTGATGAAATTCTATCTTGAAAAATTCCGAAACAAAAGAGCTTAAGTCCATATTGAGAAACAAAGGAGAAAAAGCTATTATCTCACATCTCATCTTGGGCATTCCAAAAATATGGCGGCGCAGACTTCATGAAAAACATCAAATCGCAGTAATTTCTGTCTCGTGTTTTGAAAGAAATTTTCAATTTTCTGACAACATAAGCCTCTTCGATACTTTTGTGATCCTCAGACTTATATACTATAGTCCGTCAATTAAGAATTTTTCTTTTACTGGAACGTTTCTGAAGAGAGTGATGCCAGTTTTTTGTTCTTGAAAAAGGAAAAATTATCGTCTGCTTTTGTCAGACGATTCCACTTTCAAGATTTAACAGCAGGTGTTCTTTTTTTTTTTTTTTTTCGAGCAATGAAATTAGATCTCATTTTTTGTCATCTTAATTGAATTTTTCGCTTTGCTCTGTTTATGTAATGAAAATAATAAAAGTTGCATAATTTTCTTTTCTATTGTTTTTTTCATTTATTTTTTTTTTTCCTTTTCATCTCGTAATTATCGCGACTTCTCAATTCCAGGAATTTTTTTTTTGCTGAATTTGTAGAACAGAACTAAAGAACTAAAAAAAATTATAAGAACTAAATGTATATAAAAATTTTATCAAAATTTCATTTCCTATCCGTCCAATTATATCTGTAACTTTTTCTAAAAAAACGTAAATTATTCTACTACTACAGCATTTTATAGATTTTGATATTAAATCTCTTTACACAATTTGTTTATTATACGGTAAGTACCGTCTTTTTGTATGTGTTTGTAAAGAAGTACATCTAAGTGATGATTTAGAGAATTTTTGCTGATTATAATTAGCATTTAAGAAAAATTATTAAATATTATTAAAGTTTTTAATGTCTTACTTAACATCGACAATTTTTTACGTAGATTTTTGATTCGCAGCCGTGCGAATTAAAGAATTACTTGTTATTCCTCTTAATACTAAATGCAGATGCCTACATAGTATTTTTAACATCATTTTTTAAGAACAAAATGTTATAAATTCCTAATTAAAATAAATTTAGTAACAAAATATTTTTTAAATGCAGGGTGATTGTAATTAAAGTCTCACATTCAAAATGCTGTAAAAAAAGAACGAGGTAAAAGTTATGGCATCAAAAACCAGTTCCAAGATGTATTAATAGATGGTGCTGTAAGCGGCATAAGGAAAGTGAATTTGGTTGCCAGTGATATTTTAAGTCGAAATGACAAGTTATTTGGCATGAGTTGCACATTAAACCAACTGTAGTGTTCAATGTGCTAGATTGTTCGGGTTTTGACGGAAAAAATTACTTCAAAGTTATTCAACAGTTGTGACAGTGTGAGTGGAAAGCCCATCTACCACGGCAAGGTCATACCAAATTAGATGGGAAAAATCGGTGGAACTGTTTTGATGCCATACCGTTTCCCGCTTCTTCAAGTATCTTCAGTTGAAATTTGAAGTTATTTTAACAAGTGGTTCTTTTACGGCATTTTGAATGTGGGACTTTAATTATAATCACTTTGTATATTAAATGAAAAAAAAAAAATGGCTTTTAAATAAATTGTTGCCATACTTTCTCTTTATACTGGTGGATCTCGTTTTCCTCTTATGCATACCACAGATAGAATAACATTGTCTTTTGGTAGATCAACGATATAAAATTCAAAGTTTTTATCTAAATTTTAATGCACATTTTGAGTTTCTTCACATACTGATTGTCATATATCATTGGAAAATTCCACTAATTATATCTAACTTGAATCAAATCTGTATTTGAAAGATAAAAAAAACCATCTTTTCGTAGGTTCATTTTTTAAACGTCTATTGTATTTATTTAATGCTCGAAAGAGATAACTTCCAAATATTGATGGTTGGAAATTTTATTTGACTTATTTATATTCACAAAATTTTATTAAAAACGATTGATATTGGGAAAATAATGTGTATATTGAAGATTAAACTGTCATTAGTGCTTTTCTTGAAATAAATATTACATTTATTGAATAAGAATGGCGCAACTATATTCAGTTTCTTATAATATTTTCGGTTAACCCAATAATTTCTGAATCTATCAATCCCATTTGAATTAAATTTTTTTCCACTTGAAAATAAGATTTACACAAAACATCGTATACAATTAAATTATTCATAATTTAAATTATTCTTAATATTGCATGGCTTTAGTTTTTAATTGACAATATACGCAGTCCAGTCACAATAATGTGACCACAATCTACTTTCGACGTCAACGTAAAATAACCAATCACAAAAGGCAGGTGGCAGCACATTGCAGTGGAGTGTATATCAAGAATTCCACTTAATACCACTTAAATACCACTTAAGACCACATTCCGCACTCCACTGAAAGCCTGAATATACAAGAGTGTATATTCTGGCTTTTGACAGGTGGTTATATTAATGTGACTGGACTGTGTATCTTTATATAAGCTCACATCAAGTATAACTGTAAAACTTAGCAGTCCAACTCTTTTCACTGAATCTTATTCTTATCGAAGTTTTAGTCAGAAAGCAAGAAAGAAATTCTTATTAATTATATTTAATTAGGCAAAAATTACAGTTATTCAAATTAAAAGTCTGTTTTGAATTTTAAATTTAATAATCGTCTGCTTTCATCAGCACATTCATTACAAGAAAATAGACAAAAGTAATATAATATTTAATCGTTAATTAATTTAGAATGGAATTTTTTCATTGTAAAATTGCTATTTCGAATGATTTAACTCAAGAATCGTTAGCTAAACAAAAATTAATAGAAAATGACGTCAAAGTTTTTTATTTACATTTGCATTTCGTATTAATCTTATTAATTATATTTAATTAAATTAATTAAACAAATAATATTCAATTATTATTATATTTAATTAAACAAATAATATTCAAATTAAAAGTCTCTTTTGAATATTAAATTTAATAATCGTCTGCTGTCATCAGCATATTCATTACAAAAAATAGACAAAAATAATATAATTGTTATTGTTTAATTAATTTAGGACGAAATTTTTTTTATTATAAAATTTCGATTTCGAACGATTTAATTCAGGAATCAGTTGCTAAACAGAAATGAATAGCAAATGACGTCAAAGCTCTTCATGCATTCTTTATTTACATTTTCATTTCGTATTAAAAAAGTTTTATCGTTTATCTTTATTCGTTAAAGTAATTTGTTGACATTTGAATCAACGAGATTAAAAGTTATTTTGCTGTTGTTTTCAAAAACTCTTCTGGAAATTATTCTGGTTAATAATTTAAATTTTTGTAATTCTGTTTATTTCATATATTTTTTGCCTATACATTTTATATATAGCTATATATTTTATATATAGGCTTAAAAAGTTATTTATTTTATACATCTTTAATTTTTTTTATTTATACTTACGTTGTATTTAATTTTACCCTATCGGTTACTTGTTCGTAAATGTTCAAATACGATTTCGATTATCGTAAATATTCTGCGAACCATATTTTTCAAAAAAATTATGTTTTTTCTTAATTTGTTTGTGAATTTAAAATAGTACGTTTATAAAATTGTTTTATTGTTTTTTTAATATCGTTTACGTTTATTTCAAATATTACACAAAAAGAATTTTTTATATTCTAAATATTTGTTATTTATTTAATCAAATTATTTTAGCCATACAGAAGCGAATTCAATATTTGAATGCTGTTCCTTTCTTAATTTTTTTCGATAGGCTTTGATAATTATTTTCATCATTATTATTCCGGTCTAAT
>BPLR01021669.1:0-29008 GCA_021605095.1 Caerostris extrusa | reverse complement strand
TTTAAACAAGTAATATATATTTTAAGTCAATACTTTCTTCTTTTTTCCACTATATGCAGAAAGTCCTTTATAAATAATTTTCATTCATTTTTTTTAATTTATCTGGCACCATCTGGTAGATATGCGCAACTTAAATCTAAAAAAACTAAATTAATTAACTAAATTTTAATTGGCTAAATTAATATTTAAAAAACTAGTTAATATCAGTGTCATCTACAAGTTAAAAAAATGTATTTGAACTTGAGTGGATGACTAAAAGTGTTTTATTACCGATTTGAAAATGAACGAGATATATAGGGAGAGTGTGACTAATAGAAGAAATTGAAAAATTGATTGTTTTTTTTTTTATTTTCACATATCATTCACTAATTTGTTTCTATATAACAATTTTAAAACATATTCATAAACATATTTTGAAAATATATTCATATATTCAAATAAAATATATATTCCTTCCGCAAATAATAATAGTTAATTTATTTGGCATACATGAATTAATTGGTATATAAAAATTATTTATTTATTTATTATATTTAATAATTAATATAATTTTATCAATAATCAATTGTTTTTTGCCTTATAAAACAAACCATTATAAATTTAAAATCATACTGCACTTTTATAAATATATGTCTTTGCATGCAACTAAAAAGTAATATATCAACACATATAGCATACAAAGCAATTTTAATGAAAAACAACAAAATACTGAAAACTAAAGAGTAATTTAGTTTCATTTCTTTAACATACAAAGCAATTTAAAAAAACCAAAAAATATTGAAAACTAACGAGTAATTTAGTTTCATTCCTTTATCATGCAAAGCATTTTAAAAAACCCAAAAAATATTGAAAACTAAAGTGTAGTTTAGTTTCATCCCTTTAACATACAAAGCAATTTAAAAAAAAAAAACCCAAAAAATATTGAATACTAAAAAGTAATTTAGTTCCATTCCTTTAACATACAAAGCAATTTAAAAAAATATTGAAAATTGAAGAGTAATTTAGTTCCATTCCTTTAACATACGAAGCAATTTAAAGAAAAAATATTGAAATTAAAGAGTAATTTAGTTCCATTCCTGTAACATACAAAGCAATTAAAAAAAAAAAACATTGAAAAAAATTTTTTTACTCTTTAATTTTCAATATAAATATTTTTTTTTTAATTGCTTGTATGTTAAAGGAATAAAATTCATTAATTAAATAAATAAATTAAATTACTCTTTAGAATGGAACTGAAGAGTAATTTAGTTCCATTCCTTTAACACCTGTTCCCTCTCAACACTTGCGCGTAACAGTCATTGGTCATCTCAAATATCGATAATGCAAAACGGTCAGTAAGTGGCACAAGCACGAGTGAAAATATGTTTAAGAACAGCAGACGACATTTTATCGAAAAATTCATGCCAAAAGATTTCGTGCTCTCGTGGTTACAAAAAACCCATTTATTATGAAATCGTTTGTTGACAGAGAGACGCTTTGTAGTGAGCGATAGTTTCAGTGTGTTTAAAGTTCTATTTTGATTTCATTTTTATTAATTATTTTATTTTTTCTGAAATTATTTCAAATGTCTGCGAATAGGTAAGTTATTTTTATTTAATAATATTAGTATTATTTTTATTTTTTTGATAATGAATAATAATACTTGATAAAATTATTAATAAAGTAATTTTTAAACACAAGCACGAGTGAAAATATGTTTAAGAACAACAGACGACATTTATCAAAAATTCATACTAAAAGTTTTTTCGAGGTTTCAAAAACCATTTATTGAAACTATTTATTATTTAATATTTATTTACATTATTATTTAAAAAAATCATTTATTATTTATTATGAAATCATTTGTTGACAGAGATAGACGCTTTGTAGTAAGCGAGTGGTAGTTTCAGTGTTTTTAAAGTTCTATTTTGATTTCATTTTTTATTAATTTTATTTTTTCTGAAAATTATTTCAAATGTCTGCGAATAGGTAAGTTATTTTTTATTTAATTTATTATAATTATTTTATTTTTTTAATAATGAATAATAATATTTGAGGAAAGTGTTAATAATGTAATATATTAAATGTTCTGCAAGTGTTTTTTTGTATCACTTTTCTAAAAAGTTATAATTTAGAATGTGTGTGTTTTTTTTTTTTAAATTACAAGGAAAAGTATTTATTAACTTATTAAACAATTTGAAAATTTTAATAATTGTTTGTATTATCATTTAAGTGTCACCGAAAAACATTTTGGGCTTTTAATTTATATTTTTCTTATTTAATAATTTATTACAAATTAATAAAAACAATGTTATCATAAATAATGTAAAAATCTTAATAGATTATAAAATTAGGTTTCATTCATTAATTTAATATAACGAACAAATGATACGATAACACTTGTTTTTTCATTTTTATTTTATTTTGATGGGATTGATATGATATTTCTATTAGACACCAAAATTTTTTTTTATGATTATCATATATTAATATTATTAATGCTTGCATTAATATTTTAAGCATTCTCGAAAAAGTTTTTGGGCTTTTTAATTTATATTTTTTAGTTATTAATTTATTAAAAATTAAAAAAATGTTATATAAAAATGTAACTCTTATAGATTTTAAAATTAGGTTCCCTTTTTTAATTTAATATGAAATAAATAAATTCTTAAAACTTTTTTTTATACCGACAGCGAAAAGATTAAAACTTTTTTTTTAATTTTATTTTATTTTGGTGAAATTTATATGATATTCACATTTGACACTAAATTTCTTTTATGATTATCATATATTATCATTATAATTGTTTGCATTAGTAGTTTAAGCATTTTCGTAAACTTTTTAATATTTAATTTATATTTTTTTTCTTAGTTAATAATTTATTAAAACTTAAAAAAAAAACAATGTTATCATAAATAATGTAAATCTTAATAGATTTTAAAATTAGGTTTCATAAAATATGAAACTAAATAAATTCTTAAAACTTTTTCATGTACCGACAGTGATAAAGTTAAAACTTTTTTTTTTTAATTTTATTTTTATTTTGATGGAATTGATATGCTATTCACATTTAACATTAAAATTTTTATGATTATTTTTTTTAAAAGTACATTAGATTAATTATTGAACTACAATTAAAAATATTTTTTTAAACATAGTAATTGCAATATTCAAATAAAATTCGTTTATACTACAAATATAATTACAATTTTTATTTTAATATTGCAATTAGTATGTTTTATATTTTTAAATACAGTAAAATAATAATAGTAAATTAATAATACATTAATTGTATTTTTAATTGTAGTAATAATAAATTAATAATACATTAATTATTGTATTAATAATAAATTAATAATAAAATTAATTATTGTAGTAATAATAATATTGTTATAACAATAATTAATATTACCGACTAATTATTAGTTTACAAAATGGCTTAAATAAAGTGTTCGTACTTGAAAGAATTTCATTGAAATACCTCTCTGTCCATTAATAAAATTAATATTTCAAAATAAAATTTTGTTTAATAATTCTATAATTTATTAATAATAAAACTACATTAAATGTTTTAAAAGTATATTAAACTTTTTTTTAATAATCGATTTTTAATCAATAAAAAATTATTATAATTAGTATTAATTATTCAATAATTAATAATCTATAATAAATAATTAATAATTAAATAATAATTAAATGTAGCAAAAGGTTATCCCACAAAAAAAGAACTTAGAAAAATCATCTATATATTAGTAAACATTACAATATTGTAGTATTTAGTAGGATATCCACCACAATAACCGAGTATTCAATTTTTATAATTTCTTCCTCAATATCTCTTGATTCTTCGATAATACTGTTTTTAGTCTGGATTTTGTTTTAAATAGTATTTATATACTCTAACCACCAGTTATTTCTAAAAGTGTTTTAATGGGTTTTAAGTTCGGAGACTGAAGTGTTGTTTTGAGAACTTGTGGTCACTAGAAGGGATATTGAGAACCATGTGCTCAGGATGGTTATCTTTATAAAAAAATGTTTTTTCTAATTTTCCAATTTTAGGTTGATAATTTTAAATTATTTTTAAAATATTTAAATAAAGAGCATGATTCATTCTGCTATCAATACTCGTATAAACAAAATTACAGGATTAAATTACCTGATTCTGACATGCACTTGCATACAAGGACAATCCACCGCCATGCTTTATGGTTCAAGAAAGTTCTTGAAATTAAGTTTCTTCTCCATAAAATTATACTTCCATCGGAATCTAAAATGTTAAATTTGTTTTCATCTGTAAATAGTAATTGATTTCAATATGATTCGGGCTTATTTATCAATGATATTGTGAACGCAGACTTAACCTTTTTTTTTTTTTTTTTTTTTTTTTTTTTTTTTTTTTTTTTTTTTTTTTTTTTTTGCAATTAACAAAAATGTTTTCTGGTAGAACTCCTATGTAATATTAATGAACTCAGGACTCTTAGAGAAGTTTCAGGTTAAAGTGATGAAACATTTTCAATAATTCTGTTAAAACATCTTTAGTACTTTAAATGTGAATTTTTCAAAAACTTTAATTAAGTTGTGTAAAATTTCATCCCTTTTTTTGTTCCATTCGATTCAATTTTCTTCTATAAAGCAGCTTATTATATACTGCCCCATATAACAAGATACATTTACTAATTTATAGATATTACAAACTGCAAGATAATTTTCCACTACTAAAATGAAAAATAATCAATTTTGGTTTTCTGTTCGATGTTTCGAACTACTAGCCATATTTAGTAACAAATTCAAGTGAGTAGCAAAGTGAGTAGTAATCAAGTAGCAGAATCAAGTGAATAGCAAAAGATTAAAGTCAAATGTTTTTTTAAATGCCACCAAAATTTCAAAATAAAAATAAAGCAAAATATAAAAATTTTATTTCAATTTACCCAAAACTTTCTCAGCCTACTATCATTTTTGTAAAGCGTTCTTTATTTGCATCCTTGCACTTTTCACTTATATTGAAAAAAAATGGCAACATAAATAAACATTTCATTTATACCATTACGGCAAAATAAAAAAATGCTAATAGCAAAAAACAACCTAGATTTTAAAAAAAAAAATGTTAACAGTTATGTAAGATTTCAGAATTCTATATTTAAAAAGGAAAAAAAAGTTCATCATTTTAATTTGACTAATATTTCTAAAAACAAACTACTTATTACATCTTAATAAATTAAAGCAGACAAAGAAATCTTCGAATTTAAGAAGCTTCAATTTTTATTTTATGGCAAATTTCAATAAAAAATTGGATTGTTTTATTTAATTAGAAAAATTCATTTTATAATTATTTGGTGATTTCTGTAAACAACGGGTTAAAAATAATAAAAATTATGGATAAGAACTGTATCTCTCAGTATATTACTTTTCAACGACCCCGTGGAAATTATGACTGATTGTCCTCTCTATAGTCACACATGCTAGATATGCAGAATAGTTATCCGTGAAAATCCTTCTGGAAAATGTTACTTTCATCCACATCATTATAAGGAAAGATAATGTCTCATTAAAGTGACAACTCTAAAAGTTCAAATTTTTAATAAATTTTTAAAGTTTTTTAAAAATTTACAGTAATTATTAGAATTGTTTTTTAATTAGAAAAAAAAATCCTTTAATATTTTATTGGTTATTTTGGACAAAAAATGTAATAAAAACTAAGGATAAGAACTTTATCTCTCAGTATATTACTTTTCAAGGACTAGGTGAAAATTGTGAAGGATTGTAATGACAATATAATTAGATATAATCACACATGCTGGATATGCTGAATAGCTATCCTTGAAAATCCTTCTGGAAAACGTTACTTTCATCCATATCATTATAAGGAATGATAATGACTCATTAAAGTGACCACACTAAAAGTTCAAATTTTCAACAAATTTTTAAAGTTTTTAAAAGTTTATAGCAATAGATATTTTTCACAAATTTTTATGTTTAATTTTAAAAGTGTTTTTCAGGAATTTGCTGCTGCTTTTGCAAATACCAGCAGATTCAGCCCTGTCTCTCAGAATATATTTTTAATATATATTTTGAGTTATATATATAGATATTTTCAATAAATTAAAATGTTACTATGCTGTACAAACATAGTCCATTTCAACTATTCTTTCAGAATACAAAGCGGATCACTTAATGGAAACTCAAATGCGTTTCTGATTAGTGCAGATGAACATAAGAAACGAGTCAGAAGTGCGTAAGTAAATATCTTTTTTACGTTTTGTAATTGTCACAACTTTTACAACGCATAACATTTAAAAACTATCACTTTCATTGATCTATATTTCTATTACTATTAAATTAATCACTCATTCGATGTACGTGCTGAAATTTCAATTTAGTAAAAGTTTATCCATTGAAATCACAACATTACCATTATAATTATACTATTCATTCCACGAAAATATATATACAAATTATTAATGATTATGTAACATATTATTTAATTATAAAATATTTTAGAATAATGTAAAAAAAAAAAGTTGTCTAGAATTTATAAAATGGAGTACTTAAATACTGAATGAATAAAGATTAAATTCTATGAAGAAAATCAAAGCGAAAAGATCCATGTATCCATGTAGTCCATTTATGGATACAAATGGTTTCATTTTGACTAAATTTTGAAAGTTATTAAACATATTTGATGTGCTTTCTGTTAATACGTGATAAACTAATTGTATAAATGATAAGCATTATCAAGCATGTTGTTATTTTTTTTTTTTGTAGTTATGCATAATTCATACAATTTTTCAATTCACAATATGTACAAATAGGTCATTTTAACTAAATGTTGAAAATTATTAAACATATTTATTGTGCTTTCTGTTAATATGTGCTAAACAAATTTTCTAAATTGATCATCATTATCAAGCATATTTTTATTTTTTTTTTTAGTTATACATAATTCTTATAACTTTTTCAATTTCACTTTTTAATTTTGTACAAATGCAATCCATTTGTAGATACAATGTGTACAAATAGGTCATTTTAACTAAATTTTTATCAAACACATTTGATGTGCTATCTGTTAATATGTGATATTACTGTGTCCAAAAAGTAAGACCAATTTTCAATTTAAATTTTCCGAGCATATGGTACTTCAATTTTTTTTTTTGGCATCTGTGCCAACAGCCACATCTGTGTGAAAGTTTACATCAAAATATTCATTAGTGTTTGAGTTACGCTTGGTTTTGTGAGATGCTAAAACTGATTCCGGCATTTTTAAAATGTCTGAATTTATTGAGCAAGAACTTGCGTTAAATTTTGTTTGCGGAAACGTATAGAATGTTGCAGAAGGCATTCTGTGAGCATTCTATATCGGAAAGAAATGTTTAGAAGGGGTATAAACAGTTCAAAGAAGGCTGAGAATGCGCCGAAGACGAAGAGCCCTCTGGTCGATGATCCACCTCAACTGACGAAGCTCACGTGCAAAAAATTAAAGATTTGGTGCTGGCAAATCGTCGATTTACAATTAGAGACCTTGCTGCTGATGTTGGAATTTCAAAAGGACCGGTGAATTCCATTTTAGGCCTCAAACGTGTCAAATCTCAATTGGTACCGAAAACACTGAATGCGCCAGCTCACACTACATTGATTCTTCTTCCTTTTTCCAAAAATGAAGTACATATCGTTCCATAACCACCCCACCGTATTCACCTAATTTAGCATTTTTACTACTTCTGGCTATTCCCTATACTCAAAAGACTACTCGGGGGACACCGTTTTGAGTCGATTGAAGAGGCATTTCAACAATCGCCGGAATCAGTTATAGCGTCTCACAAAGCCAAGCGTAACTCAAGCACTAATGAATATTGTGACATAAAATTGATACACCATATATCCGGGAAATTTACATTGAAAAGTCTTACTTTTTGGACACAGTAGTAAACAAATTTGATAATCATTATCAAATATGTAATTATTATTTTGTAGTTAAACATAACTCGTAAAACCTTTTCTTTACAACTCACTCATCAGTTTTGTATACATATATTTTTAGAGTATTTCGGGCGCCAAAGACATTGCAAGAAAAGCTTTTAACACTCATAGTCTGCTTTCTCCTGGTCATCACCACAGTATTCCTCATAGCCTTGTGGATTATGTCGAACCGTTGGAAAAGTAAGAATCGTAATTTTGAATGTGCATTTCTTTCTAGAACTATTTACATAACACAAGCAAAGGTATAAATATAATTTATAGTACCTTACACTATATTAATTTATATTACCTTATATCATTTTATTATTCTCTATGTCAGAAAAATTTAATTATAAAATTATTAAAAATCTTTGCGATTCCTAGTAAATTGTATGAAGACATCATGATCTGAGGAAAGTTATTTAAATTCGTATGCTTAAAAGGATCAACTGAATACATACCAAATATTTATAATAATTCTCTTCACTATTAATAAGGAAAAAAGTTAAGTGCAGTTAGTACTATCACCTCATCGTCAGTGCAAAAGAGAAAAATTATATAGGATTTATTCATCACCATAGCATTTAACTTCATTTTAAAATCTTTCTCTCGCAACCATACTTCTTCCTACCCACTGGCAAGAGTGGCGCTCAAGAGAAAGGGTCAGTTGGCCTGCAAACTCTCACCGGGAGAGGAAGTATATTTCACGCACTCTGCGCGTAATCGAGTTTCGGGTTTTCGGCTTAGAAGGGGAGTCTTTCTACGAATTTATAATAATCTGTCTAAATGTGATAAATATTGTCTGTGTGTGGTATTTGTGCGTGTGTAAATAAAGCTGTAAGTTCTCAAATTTGTGCCTCAAGTATCTCAACCCAATCATACCCAGTTACAATCCGGTTTGCCCAACTTGCATACTACACACTTTTTTTTATTAAAATAATTATATCATGTATTGCATCTATTATCTAATACAATTATATCTCTAGGCACCATTATATCTAGCTCTGTAATAGTCCCTTCTGTTCTACTGTCTAGTTATTGCTCCAGACAAACTAATTGAACTCAGATGCACGCACCTACATGATTACTAGTTAAGAAATAAATAATTATATTTTGCATTTAAATTTTTCACATTAGTCATCACATGAATAATTCACAGAAGAAAAATGAAATGAATTTTATTAATCTCATTTAAGAGGTCTGATGGCCGAGTGACTAGCGCTAGGTGCTATAGATTTTGGGCTCTAGTCTTGGCGTTACCATGCGTGTTTGTAGTAGTTCGGAATCCACTTTAAACTGTAGGTAACCATCTAATATAACTGTGGGTATAGGGCTGACTACCATATCCCATAAAAAAGAAAGCATACGTTTTAGAAACTGCCAGTAGGCAGACGGCCATGGTCCGATATGAAATGTATTGCCAGGGTGTGAATTAGTTAATTCTGAAGTATATTCAATAAATGCTATATGTTTTATGGATGTTGCTTCTTTTCCCTCTTTCCAAGAAACAGGGTGATCATTTTTCTTTAAATTTACACTAACATAAATTAACATTAAATGGTTTTATAGCTACTGTAATAACTGCAATCATGAAATCATAATTATTCGGTAGAAGTTGGTACAGGTCTTCATATTTGGTAAAAAACCCCCTCCCCCTTAAAAATTCCCAAAAGATGGATTTAGTAAAACACACCCTTAAGTGAGTAACATTAACTATCTAAATATATCCTTGAAGTTTAAACATATTTATGATATATATAAAGTATATTTATTCTAAAATAAGTAAACCAAAAGTATTAAAATAAGTATCTTACAAAATTGATATTTTTAAAGAATATCAGACGAGAAGTCTACCGAATAACTAAACTTTTTTTATTCACAATTTCAATATTCTTATATCTGTATTACAATAAAAACATTCAATTTTTACCCACATTAAAGTATATATTATTCCATGTAATAAACGAACATAAGGAAAAGAAAACAGATAAAAAATGGAATAAAAAAAATAATATTATAAAATGTATAATTTTAAACATTAATTTATTGTGCGAAAAATTATATTTTAAAAAGACAAGAATTTCCTACCATTATCAGAATCTTTTAATCTTATATATTAGCAAATGGATATTTTAAATGATAAACACTTTTAAAATATCTAAAACATTTTAAAAAATCACATGACAATAACTAAATCAATGCATCATATTATTCCTGCTTTTTGGTACAAACATTGAAAGGAAATGTTTAAAAAATAGACTTATTATTATAGATTCTGTCACCTTTTTGAAATCAATTTTGATTGCTCCATAATGAAGCACAAAAAAAGCAGGTATCGACTCATCCCCCTAAACGCAAGCAAATCGATTTCTTTAAGAACTGTTTAGCTAAACTCGATTTTTATACCCCTGCTGCCGTGGGAGAAAAACAGCATGAAGTTCATTGTTAAAAGACCTGCGTAAATTAGGTAATTATTTTATTATTAATCAATATTTTCTCGAATGTCTAGCGGTAGTTGCAAGCACACAGACGTTTCTTAGCATTCGATACTACCATGAGATCTATGTATATGGAATATTGATTTATAGAAAAGCTTTTAGAATTCCTTTTAACTTAACCTGTGAATTCGAAGAGTTTTCAGGATTTTATTTTTAATGAAAACGGGGCCTGAATGGTCGAGTGGCTAGCTCTCTGGTGCTCGGTACCACAGGTTTCGGGTTCGAGTCCCGGCTGTGCCATGGTTGTTTATAGTGGTTCGGAATCCACTTTAAAACCGCGGATCCCGTCCGAATAGGATCGTAGAGCGTTGCGGGGGCATTGTTACTCCGCGTCCGTGCTTATCTTCAAGTGACACGCGCCCCCTGGGTAATGCAAAGTGAGTACGTATGTGCAGCACTTGCCTTAAGGCATCTAAGACCAAGCTGTCTGTGTTTGCCAGCTGCATTAGAAAGAAAAAAAAATTTTAATGAAAACAGTGAACAATGTTATTCAAACTTTATAGGTATATTAAATCACTTTAAGAGTATACAAAATAATTCTAATGAAAAAAATTTAAGTACTTAAGGTGTGGCGGTGAAGTTGCCCCCTCTCATAAATATGGACCTGGGTGGTGGGTTAAGTTTTGGCTCTTTCACTATCTGTAAACAAAAAACGAAACAAATTTTCTGATCAGTATGAGTGTAGTTTTCGCAGGAACTTTTTTTTTCCAATGCAGCTGGAAAACACTTTCACAATTTTCTTGGATGCCTTAAGGCAAACGCTGCATCGACTCACTTAGCACTACAAAGGAGGTGCGTATAGCTTGAAGATAAGCTACAGACGCGGAGTAACAATACCCCCCGCAACGCTCTACTATCCTATTAGACCGAAACCTACGTTTTAAAGTGGATTCCGAACCACTATAAGCATCCATGGCACCGCCGGACCTCGAGCCGAAACCTGTGATACCGAGCGCCAGAGCGCTAGCTACTCGGTCATTCAGGCCTCTTCATAAGTAGAAGTAGAAATAGAAAAATTTGCGACAGTATTCAAAGAAGTACCACCCAAATTGGCTTTAGGATAATTAATTTTATCTAGCGAGTCATTGTTATGAATAATAGATTCAAAACTACACCAAATCGTTAACCATTATTTTATATCACCAGGAAATTTAGAAATACTTAATTTGGGTAATTTTATTCGTGCATTATCCATTAAATAGACTTACTTAATTGTATTCTTTACTCGGAGTAGATTTTTGTTTGTCACTCTACAGTAATTTTTTGCACACTTTGGGCTATAATTAGACCGGAACCTATAGTTTGATGTGGATTCCGAACCACTAACAAACATCCAGATTTTAGAACTCACAACTTTATTTTCACACGCGCAAACACCGCACACATACAATTAGTGACATACAATATGTAATACATTTAAAGATATATAATTATAAATTCATGGAATAATTTCACTTCTAAGTCGAAAACCTGATACTCACTACTTTGCTACGCGCAGGATGCACGAAATATACTTCCTCTCCGTGGAAGAGTCTAGATCATCTAATACGCAAGGTTGCGTTAAATATATTTCCTTTCCCAGGTGAGAGACTTTAAATTAAAAGTTTCTCAATAGAAGTGAGTCGCTGCGCTGTACTTACTCTCAGATGAGAATCTCGAAGCCCATGGCCATTTCTCCTGGACGTTCTTGCCAGTGAGTAGGAAGAGGCATGTTTACAAATATCTAATCATTATTAATATAATTATTGAGAATTTTTTTATATATGGAAGCATGGTCTCTAACCATTTTTTTTTTTTATTCTCAAATTAATGAGAATTGTAAATGTATTCCGTGATAAATATATTTTTGTAAAAATCATCAATAATTTTATTACCACGTTTTTTTTTTATGAAATCTACTTATTGAACAATCAATGTACAATTTGCTTCGACATATAGGAAGTTGGCATGCAGTTAAAATACATGTAACCTTGAACTTATGAAAAGCCAACTGGGACAATTATCGAAAATTGATAATTTATGCAAATGTTTTAAATATGGTATTTTCTTGTTCAATTGGTCCTTTCCATTTCTATGGTAGTGTACGGAAATCAAACAACGAAAATTGAGAATTTCAAACGGGTTATTAGTTTTATAAATATTGCATTGAACTTGAACTTAATGAACAAAAGAACATTTTATTTTTTTGAAAAATTATTCAAACCTTGACCATTTTTTAAAATTATCTATACGAGTTTTAGACCATTAGAAAAAGAGACTAAATAAAATAAACATTGAAGTAAACATCGTTTACGCATCAAAAATTTTAGTCAATTTTTACCCAAATTTTAATATAGTTGCCATAGATATAAATGTAAATATTTACTAAAAAAATTGCTCAATTTTCTGATGAGTAAAGTTTGTGTTTCTTTTTATAAAATCATCATTGTGAATTTTATTGCGTATTTTTAGAGTAGCAATAAAATACAGATCTCTTCTCTCAGGTTCGAATCCCAGGGGTGGCATGGATGTTTGTGAGTGGTTCGGTTCCAGTTAAACTGTAGGTCTCTGTCGAATTTGTCTAAAGTGTGCATAAAATGACCGCAGAGCGACAAACGAAATCAAAAAGTAATATTCTCGCGATTCAATCATCTTTTATGAATTTTATTTGAGAATATTATTCATTCAAATTAAGAATAAAAGAATAATATATACGATTAATAATTGATTCCGGATCACAAAGAAGTTATATATAAATTTTCTACAGGAAATATGGATTTTGATATCAAAGGAGAAAAGAATTGGTGACTCATGGACTATTCGTAGAAAATGAAAAAACTGAATGCCATAATCGTTATATGATACAATTAATTAATTTGAATAAAATAAATAATATTAAAAATTGAAGGAATAAATCAAAAGAAAATGTGTGTATCAATTCCCAAAAATTACAAATTTGAACTGTATAAATGATTCGAAAATTTATAGAATATTGTCAATAAGCACATAAGAATTTTGATCCAATAGGATTCGCCTGTTCTGTGACATTTCTGAGGATCATATTAGAAAAACGTTGAAAAATTAAAATTTCTCGGGACACTAAATTGCCAGAAAACATCGCAAAGATATTTAAAAAGTGAAAAAACTAAGTTATTGAATTAAGGAAAATTGCTGTAGCACGAAGCCTTATTTTCCACCGCCATTCACTCAGGGAAAATATCTATGCACGAATTTTGTGATGCATCCAAAGCATCTTATGTTCCTTGTATTTTTTTAAAGTTGAGTTTCAAAGTCAAGTGACTCGCCAGCTCGTTCAAGCCAAATCCAGAGTAGCTCCTGCAAAGAAAATAACCATAGTGAGATTAGAACTGCTAACATGTTGCATTTGACAAATACTGCCTGATACCGTTAAGAAAGACATGAAACGTTAAGATATTGATGTAATTTATCGGTCAGATTCTATAGACACTTTACTTTGGATCAAGAAAAAGATCCATGGATGACATTTGTTGCAAACAGAGTCCAACAAATTCGAAAATTATTTAATAACACTTCATGGAAATTTGTACCTGGTTATTAAACTCCAAATGAACTTTCGCTCACGAGGTTGCAATGCCGAAAGTTGGCGAAATCTTGTTAGTGGAGCTGGCCTAGTTGAATGTATCAATCTTTGAAACTGTATTTGTACTTACCCGCCTACGAACTCTTCCCCCCTCACTTCCTTGTATGAATTGCCCGATGTAAACGCGAATTTTTGTATCTCTATAAGCATAAGGCATTATTTGTTAAAATAAAGATTTAGAAAAGCAATGTGGGAGTATTATATGATTGGCTGGCTACAAACCCGATCTTTGGATACTTTCTGATTAAAGAAAATCAAACTGATCATCATCTTCTGATCACTGAAAAGTTAAAAAATCAAATATGATATTTTCTACTTTAGGTGAATTGATTAAGTAATTTTAAAGCACGCGTATTTTTTACCTGTATTAAACTGAAAATGAATAAATAGATCTCTGTATTAAAATGTGTCCAGAAATTTGTGAAAGCAGGATTTTATTCGGTGCCTGATGGCCGAGGGACTAGTGCTTTGGCTCTCGGTGCCACATGTTTCAGATTCCAGTCCCGGCGGTGCCATGGATGTTTGTAGTGGTTAGTAGTGGTTCCACTTTAAACAGTAATTCAGGGTCCAATATAACTGTAGAGCGTTGTACGTAGGGTTTACAACCCTACCCAGTAAAAAAAAAATACCTTCTGTCTCGAAATCTGCCAGTAGGCAGACGGCCCTTGGCTCACCAAAGGGCTGTTGCGTCATTGAAAAGTTGGTTTGATTTGTCTCTACGGTCATTTTGTGCCCACTTTCGGCTAATTAGACCGGGATCTACAGTTTAACGTAGATTTCGAACCTCAAACAAACATCCTTGCCACCGCCTGGATTCGAAACTGAAAGCCTGTGGCACCAAAGCACTTAAGCAATTGGCCATCAGGCCACGCCATTGAAGAAGAAATTTTTTATTTTTTTTTCTCAAAGAGACAGGGATTTATTCATTTAAAACAACAAATAATCTTAACCTTAATTGTGGTACCACAGATTTTGGGTTCGAATCCCGACGGTGCCATGGATGTTTATAGTGGTTCGAATCCACTTTAAACCGTAGTTCCCGGTCTCATATGACAGCAGAGCGCCACAGAGCCCAATCAGACTTCTTCACCCACATCATTCCCAAACTGTGAAGGAGTAACTCAGTTATAGTGATGAGATGTGGTATAGTAGTAGTAGTTACCTTAATTGCTTCATTTCTTAAAAACAATTTGAGAGTCTGCAATTCATATACGCTTGCATACTCAATTTTATGACTATCCTAAAAAGTTTCATATACTACTAGAAAGCAGAATAAGTAACGCATTTATCGGAGTAAATATCGTTTTCTGTATATTTATTCATTCAATCAAAAGCTTTTTATCAAAAAATTACCCACTTCTAAAATATAGCTGCCATGTATTGTGACGTAAAAGTAATCCCAGAATTAATACATTGTAAATCTTGTCACTGATTTTAATGTATTTTCATTTAATACGCTTACATTAACGTATTATTAGGTCTCTACATTTCTTAAGATGAGTTAATTTTGAATTTTTAAAAAAATTTTTATTATCAATTTTTTAATCTCAAAAAAGAATTATTTTCACAATTATCAGTATACAATCACCTCGAGTTTTGTTTTGTGTCGCTAAAGAGTGCTTCCCTTAAAGTTCAAAGTTCTCATAATGCTAGCTAATCAATAAACATAGTTAAAGCATTCGATCACGCAAATATAAAAATTCTGCGTAAAACATGTCGTATTTTTCCATTGTAATGAGGCAATCATTAACTGTTTTGCTTATCAAATGTCAAAGATAGTCTCTTTATCAGAATATTTTTGCGTGTGGATGTAATTATGCATAGCATTGGTATTTTTATTGCCTAGATACTGGTATTAGTTTGCTTTGTTATTTAAAGTTAATGAAAGGTTTTTCCAATTGCAGTTCAGTGTTTGATATGGTTTTTGAGTGATGTATTATTATTATGAATGAAATCCAAAAATTAAGGGAATGTGAGGTTTGGTTTGTCGCTCTACGGTCACTTTTTCGCACACTTTAGGCTAATTAGACCGATCTACAGTTTAACAGGGATACCGAACCACTAACAAACATCCATACCACCGCCAGAATTCGAACCTGAAACCTGTAGTACGAAAGACCAAAGAGCTAGCCGTTGGGCATGATGATGCTGAAGGGAAATGTGATGATTGAAGATTTGGGTTTGGTTTATCTTTGTTGTGAAAATTATTTCCAGATTCAAATTAAAATTATATATAAGAATTAGAAGGATATATTACAAATTAAATTTGGCTTGAAATAATATACAAAAAAATTCTGGAAAACAAACACTACTTTCCAAAAATGGATATTTCTTTCAATAGATCACAAATACAATAATAAAAAAATTATATATTAAAAGTTATACAGGAAATTTAAATAATAATAATCTTTAATTTTATACAAATTTAATTACATTTAATAATATACAAAATCTTTGCCTTATTTAAAATATTCTTAACGTTACAGTTGGCACATATATTAATTTAGTAAATTTTATAAGAAAAAAACGTTTCAAAGATCTCCTTGTTGTTATCCACGTTTCATCTATACATAATTGTATAGATTTTTTGTTATTTTTAAGTACTGAAAATTCAAATATGTGATTGGCTACTGGTATGAAAAATATTTAGCGCATTAAACACTACCGGAATTTGTTAAGACTTATCCGACGGACATATTTCTTTAATCTCGGCGTGAATCAAACTGTCATTGCCACTCAAATAATGAATTTATCGTTGTTCCCTTCCCTTCAAGCCAAAAACCTCCATTACTCGAAATGTCAACCATCTATATAGTTGAAATAAATAGTCAAACCCTTGCAAACCATTTTGGTATATGTTGTCCCTACGTAACTCGAAAAAAAAACCCCTTGGACCTCTGTATCTAGAACATTACAATGTTGGGATTTTACAACCTTTACATCTCGATCATTTGAAACTAATTACCTCTATAGCTCGAAGAAAATAAGTTACCGACTTTAAGCATTTGCTGATAATGCACGTCATTGTTTCTTAGAAAACAATGCATGAGTATATAATAAATAGAATAGCCAATTCTTATGAAATATTCTTGTTATAATTCTTATTCTTATAATTCACAAAATAAGTTAGAAAGAATCTAAACCTCTACGAGTCGAATATTTCCTTACAAAATCCGCGTAAGTCGAAATCTCCATAAGTCGAAAACTCTATAACTCAAATTATTTGGCGTCTCCTTGAAGTTCAACTTACAGAGGTTCTACTGTATAACCTTATTGTTTGCAAAGAGTAATGAGGCAAGGCCCTTTATCTTCACGTTAAAGGAAACGAAATAAGCCCATATGAAATGCGTTTCATACTTCATGGCCATTTGGAACGAATACCAGGCGACATCATTGAATTCGCATCTTCTTCCTTTAGCTAAATGGGAGGATCTTTATGGCCTACAAATTTATCGTGTGCTTTCCCACCATAGATACGCAAACTTATGGGTTAAAAATCGGTACTGTCTATCGTGTTTTGAAATGAGTTCTTCCCCCTTCGGAAACCCAATCAGCTATCCACTAAATTATATTAAACTTATTATAAATATTCTATATATATATATATATTTCTTCTCCTTTATTGCCGCAACAGCCCATTCATGATGTGGACCAAAGCCGCTCTTTGCCTATTGGCTAAACAAGACGTGAGATGCCGTCTGCCTATTTCGGGACAAGAAAGATTTCCTTTTTAGGGCACATTTTGTCAGCCCTACACTCACGTTTTACAGTCATTTAGACTCCAAATTGCACAATCAAAAAGGAACCCGAGACCAAGTGGCTAGCTTTTTGGAGCTTTGTCCATAATTTTGCAGCAACTGCTTTTCTATTTATTTATTAGCTATTAAGATTTTCGGGTTCAATAATTGTCCTCCGGCTCTCGGATGTTTGTAGTGGTTCGGAATCCTCTTTTAAATCTACCTAACGGTCCAAGTCTCTTCTTCAATTTTTTTTTTACGGTTTATTTTTTGATATTTAGTTCTGTCTTGTAGAGCCCATTCAGACTTCTCACACATTTCATTCCCCAAACTGTAAAAGTGGCAACTCAGCTCTAGGCACAGTGATGTGGTGTGGTGTAGAAGCAGTCAGCTAATCATATAAATATTCGGAAACTACTGTTTAAAGACATGGATTTCGAAACAATACAAACATCCGTGGCACCGCTGGAACTCGAACCCGAAACCTGTGACACTGAGGGCCCCAGATATACATATACTATATTATATTATATTCCATACAATAAAATTTAAAAGCTATGATTTACAATTGAAAAATTGTGACGAATAGAAAGCTAATCTAAAATAGAATAATATAAGTTTTTGTAATTGTTCTAACTGTTACGTAATTCAAGACAAACTACATGCAAAAGTAAAATAAATATGAATTTAAATTATTTTTGTTAAATTTAATATAAAACGCCAATAAAAAATAACTAAGAGTTAAAACTCTTAGTAATATGAAGTTTATGTACAATTAATTTTATTGAATTTATAATTAAGTAAGGAACAAAGGAAACATAAATGAAGTATTCATAGTAACGTGTTAAATATTGTAATAAACGAAAGTAACAAATTATAAGACTAAAAGTGACAAATTATAAGGTTTTTGGTATTATTGATTCTTTACTTGCTTGTGTGATTATTGAGTGATGCTTTACTTTTTTTTGTTGTCGTTTAAAATACAAAAATTCAAAAAAAATATTGATAATTATTTTAACTTCTAGCAACTTTATCACAACTGAAGAACGTTTACGTGGAAGAAGATGATCTCTGTGACACAGATGCTTGCAGAGAAACAGGTTGATGTTATTTCATAATCTATTTACAAACTTTTCACATTTTACTAATTTATTGAATGTATAAAAATTCTTAGGTTTTTCTTTATTTTAAAAATTATTGTGACACTTTTTCTATTGTTTGAATATAAATCAAGCATGTACAAACTTGTGAAGAAGGAGACCTCTGTATGATTATTTTAACTTTGGTTGTAAGCAGCACATGATAAAAAATAAAAAAACCTCGAAAATTAATGCTTTCAATGACGCAGAAATATTAATTTATATTTATATGTTAATTCAATATTAATGCATTTTTATATCATAAAAATATATAATTATAACATGCTTCCTCCTTCACACTGCTAAGAGCGCTTCCCTTTGACGTTCAAAAGAAATGATTAATTGATTCCAGAATCTTACCTTTAGGAAGTACAGCGCAACCATACATTTCTGTTGAGAAAACGTTTAGTTTATAGTCACTCATCCCGAGAGAAATATATTTAGCGCGTCCTGTGCGTAGATGAATATCGGGTTTTCGGCTTAGAAGTGGAATCCTTCCAAGAATCAATAATAATCTGTCATTAAATATGTTAAATAATGTATGTGTGTGGTGCTTGTGCGTTTGTAAATAAGGCTTTGAATTCTTCAACCTATGCCTCAATTATCTCAACCAACACACCCATTTACAATCGGGTTGCACAACTTTCATACTACATTATTATATTAAAAAAATATCAAATTAATATATCAGAATTGAAATTCTTTAAGTGTTTTAGTAGTTGATTCGATTTTTGTAGTAACCAAGTTTAATTTTTATTGATTGTGATTTTTTTTATATTCATGTCTAACATATATTTTTTTCAAATATGTTGATATAAGCAGGTTGTATTATTCATATGTTCTCTCATTTGCTGTGAGTGAGTGTTTTCATGTATAATAGGAATATGGCCCAAATACTGTAAAAATTACGCCCAGAATACTTTCACACTATAGGCAGTGATGTTAATGCATCGAACGAGCATACCTTTGTAAACATATTGAGAAATGAACATGGACAAAAAATTGTAAGTTGTAAATGATTCCTAAAAAAACAATTTATGTTAACACAAATTTAGAATCAGCTGGAGTAGGATAAAAATAAATAAAAATTATGTACCTATTTAATGTTGTTGTCGTCGAGCAACGTATCCCCCTAAAGAGTACAAGAAAATGAAATATCGTGTGGCTCCCTAATAATATTGGCTATGCTGATTGCCAGCTTGAGTACGTACTCATCCGAGGGAGGATTCAGACAATGCATGGCGGCTGCAATAACACAGCAATCAAACACACGATGAGGAGAAATCTCAACATATGGGCTGTTGTCCATTTTTGGTATGTCTCAACGCCATCAGCAGAAATATTCATATGTTTGTGGTGCTTCATCTTTAATTTTGTGAGAATAGTAGCAGCTTTTCTGTCGACATTTAATTCTATAATTTGATATTTAGTTTCCTATTTAATAATTCATCATTTTAAAATTAAATAAATAAAAAGCAATTTTTTTACAGCATTTCGTTAATGGATTTCACCTATATTCATAAATTTATTAATAACAATATAGCTTAAGCTTATCAATGATATTCAATGATTGTACGGCAGAGAATTTGAAAGACTCCCACTTATAGTGTCTTCAAGCAAAAAGTCTATTCATTTTCCAATCTAACAACTGCAACACAAGTCCCCAACAAGAATCGAGTTCGAGTTTACTGACTTACTAACAGAACGCGTTTAACATTAGATAACGAGCATAGTTTCATAAACTACATATAATTACAAGTAATACTAATGTTATGTGATTTTAGCCGAGGGACTCATATCTAACATAGACCCAAGCACTGATCCGTGCGAGGATTTCTATCAGTACGCATGTGGGGGTGGATGGACAAACATCCTATTCCAGAAGGAAGGAGAGTTTACATGGTGCACCAAGAAAGACAGAAAGAAGTACTGGACATTATCAAAGGTATTGCAAAATTCTTATAACACATTGGTATTAAACAATTTGGTTTGTTCCAGTATAATTTTGTATAATGTTTGTTTATTTTTAAGGTTAAAAGAAAAATTAACATTAAATGTATGTTTTAACTAACACGACACGCTGCAACAATTCTTTAAAATTATGGATGTATTGACAGTAATAAGCACGCAATTGTTTGTCTTTTTCTCTATTAGAGATATGTGATTGGATCACATGACTGGATCTTCCTATGAATCCTCGTAGAAAACGTCACAATTAGAAATATGGGATTGGATCACAAATCACATGATTGTAACCTGAATGAATCCTTGTAGTTCCCATGAATCCTTGTGAGAAAACGTCACAATTAGAGTTAGAGGATTGGCTCACGTATCACATGATTGGATCTTCCCATGAATCTTTGTAGGAAACGTCATAATTAGCTATATGGGATTAGATCACAGATCGCATGATTGGATCTTCCCACGAATCTTTGTAGATAATGTCACAATTACAGATATGAGATTGGTTAAGATATCACATGACTGGATCTTCCCACGAATCTTTGTAGATAATGTCACAATTACAGATATGGGATTGGATAAGATATCACATAATTGGATCTTCCCATGAATCCTTGTAGGAAACGTCACAATTAGAGATCTGCGATTGGATCCCAGATCAAGTTATTGATCTTCGCATGAATCCTTGTAGGAAACGTCACCATCAAAGATATGGGATTGGATCACATATCACATGATTGATTTTCCCATGAATCCTTGTAGGAAACGTCACAATTAGAGATCTGGGATTGGATCACAGATCAAGTTATTGGATCTTCGCATGAATCCTTGTAGGAAACGTCACCATCAAAGATATGGGGATTGGATCACATATCACATGATTGGATTTTCCCATGAATCCTTGTAGGAAACTTCACAATTAGAGATCTGGGATTGGATCCCAGATCAAGTTATCGGATCTTCGCATGAATCCTTGTAGGAAACGTCACCATCAAAGATATGGGATTGGATCACATATCACATGATTGGATTTTCCCATGAATCCTTGTAGAAAACGTCACAATTAGAGATCTGGGATTGGATCACAGATCAAGTTATTGATCTTCGCATGAATCCTTGTAGGAAACGTCACCATCAAAGATATGGGATTGGATCACATATCACATGATTGGATTTTCCCATGAATCCTTGTAGGAAACGTCACATTAGAGATCTGGGATTGGATCCCAGATCAAGTTATCGGATCTTCGCATGACTCCTTGTAGGAACGTCACAATTAGAGACATAGGATTGATCAAAAATCACATGATTGGATCTTTCCATTAATCCTTACAGGAAATATCACAGTTGGTGTGTTGCCAAGTTAATAAATCATTAGATTGTTAAAACGCTTTTTATAAATTATGAATAACTGTTTAAATTCCATGATGCATCTGAATTCACACCCTTTGATTGAATTTTTTTGTTAAGAAAGGACAAATCATACTAATCTAATGAGTATGCATAAAGGTAATTGAAATTGTAATATAAAAAGATTCAATTATATAAATAAACAGCAAACAAATTTAATCAAAAGAAAACGATTTCGATAATACCTTGTGAAAAATAAACATTAAACTTTTTTGCATGCCATCAGAATATTTCCATCTAGTAATGATCGAATTGCCTAATGTCTATTGGCAACAAAACTGTTGGATTTCGCTGGTCTGGTTTGGTTTGTTTGTCGCTCTACGGTCATCTTATGCCCACTTTAGGCTAAACAGGCCTGGATCTACAGTTTAAAGTGGATTCCGAACCACTACAAACATCTATGGCACCACCGGGACTCGAACCCGAAACCTGTTTGAATTTCGCTGTCCATGACTTGGTCTGATTTCCACAAAAGAAAGTTAATGTGTTCGTTCCAAATATTTAAACATAAATTCATAGATAATTATGAATTTGCTTTTTATTCATAGGTTTCTGTTCAATACATAACATGAATCAAATTTAATTTTATTATTTGAAAATATCATTATATTTAAGTTTAAAGAGATAAAAATTAATACAACTTCAAAAATATCCCTTAAAATATGTCAATAAAATATTTCTTTGTAGGGGCTCTTAAAATTTATTATTTTATTATGAACTGATTTGGATTGAATTAATTTAAACTCAAAAATTAAATTAAACTAATTAATTAAACTAAAAATATTTTTGCTAACACATTTTACGAAATATATATAATTTATAAGAATTTTTAACCAAAACTTATATATAAAATTAATGAAATAGGTACTAAAAGTACATGTTTGCATTTATAGGTAACTATAATACACCATATACATTTTGATCATTTCTATAGGTTTATGCTTATAAAATACGTCGTACAATAGTATTTAAATACAAAATTAGGTCGTAATATATCTATTAAAAAGCAATTTGTGTAAAGTCTATTACAATCTAAAACTTTTTAATGTTATTTTGCTCTTCAATTTTTCCAACTATATTTATAGTTTACTTCCAATTATTATATTTAGATAACTGACATAAAGTAAATGCATTTATCACTACTAAATAAAAAAAATAATTGTTAAAATATAAAATAATGATTTTTAATTGGAAACCATTTACAGATTTAGTAACACAAGAAACTAATGACACTGTAAATTCAAGAGCTATCAATAACACGAGGTCATTCTTCACAACTTGTATAAATAAAGGTATGTAATAATGTAATGTAATTGTATTTATATATATATATATATGTGTGTGTGTGTGTGTGTGTGTGTGTAATTTTATATTTAATTTTGTAATATATAATAAATATAGTAATAATAATATTCCAATAAATATAATTTATCTTATACAAGGTACTTCACGTGCAAAAGAAGCGACTGAGAGAGCTGGCAAAAGACATAAATAGGTATTAATGACACACAGAAAGGCATGGCAGGGAATAACATCCATAAGAAATAAGTAAAGATACATTAGGATGCAAAGCAGTGTAAACAAATGCACATAGAAAATCAATGTAATAATAGATCAATGCAATAATAGATGCATAAGACGTTATCCCTGGAAGTATTTAAAATTTCACTCATACGCATTAATACACGACTGACACTATGCCATAGTGTGACAAATTTTCAAAGATATCGGACTATCCGGATCATGACAGTTATGATTATATGTGCCATCAAGTCGATGCTAGAATATATGGAACATTTAGTTAACAATTTTCTTGAAGGTGCCCTCAGAAAATACTCAAAGGAATATAAATCAGGTGATGTAATAGGACATAACAATCAGGTGATCTGACAAGGGATCCTTCCCAATCCCTACTCCCTTAAGAACATTGCTTAACGATACAAAGCTCTTGTTGTTGAAGCCATAATTGGCGGCGTATATGTGTGGAACCTGCCCTCTGAAAATGTGATATACTAATAACCATCTAATAAAGACGATGTATTTTAGAATTTTGCCTTGGACGTCCACCCACTACATGAATAAAGAAATGGCATTGAGTGCATCTGGTAGGGTTTTGTATGGGTTGTCAGCGGTTTATATGTGCACATAACAGTTGGGCTGACATGTTCATAGGCTGACCATAGATGGCGCTACTAGTATTAAAACCATGTAATTTTAGTTAGCCCTAACCTTCAAAAGACACGTGCATAAATTTGACAGCTGTTGCACTATTAGTATGTGAGTTATAGCATTTTTAGTGAAGCAACTTTTGTTCGTTTGAAGAAATGGATAAAAAGGAATTTCGTGTGTTAATTAAAGCTTTGCTTTTTGGAGAAAAAAATACTATTGAAGCCAAGGCTTGGCTTGATAAACATTATTCGGACTTTGCACCAACCATAGAGAAGTGGTTTGCTAAATTTAAACGAGGCGAAATGAGCAACGAAGACGGTGGACGCCCCAAAGAGGCTGTTACCGACGAAAACATCAAAAAGTCCACAAAATAATTTCTGATAACCGTAAAGGGAGGTTGATTGAGATAGCTGAGACCCTAAAGATATCAAAGGAACGTGTTGGACGTATAGTGAATGAATATTTGGATATGCGAAAGCTCTGTTCAAAGTGGGTGCCACGCAGAACTCACAATAGATCCAAAACAACAACGAATGGATGATTCTAAGCAGTGTTTGGAGCTGTTCAATCTTAATAAACCCGAATTTTGCGTCGATATGGGACAATGAATGAAACATGGCTCCATCATTTCACACCGGAGTCCAATCGACAGTCAGCCGAGTGGACTGCACGTGATAAACACTAAAAATGCTATAACTCACATACTAATAGTGCAACAGCTGTCAAATTTATACACGTGTCTTTTGAAGGTTAGGGCTAACTAAAAATCATATGGATTTAATACTAGTAGCGCCATCTATGTGTCAGCCTACGAACATTTCAGTCCACCTGTTATATATGAATATTAATTTGTATAAAAAATAACTTACGGAAAAAATTTTGCAACAAATGGTTGACCACCCTTTAGCTACGAAACCATTTCAAAAATCAATAAGTAGCAGATAATCTTGTTACAATGACAGATATGGAGTAAAAGGTGGCTTGCTACATAATATCTAACAGGTACCACCATAGAACAATTCAAAATTATCTAGAGATTAGCAGTATTTTTTTAAATGTAAGAGATTTCCGGCCAACGGGTTTATCCCAACCATTCTCTATGTGGACACAGAAACTTACAAAACCTGTAATTTAATGGGTTTATCTCATTATCAAGCATGCTTGGTTCGGAATAACCAATGGAACTCGCTATCAACTCCAAACTATATCTATATTGTATACAAATTTACATAATATATGAGAAATGCTATTAAATTATTTAAATAAATAAATCTGATTAGACAGTAACAATATATTAAATACCATATATTTGCCTTGTATAAGCCGAATATGGGATTCGACTTATATACGAATGCTAAAACATTTATTGTTTGTCAAGAATATACAATACATTTTTGGTATCGCCGAAAAATGTGGTGATTTTTTTGTTGTTAATGCTTAACATCAGTGGTCCTCGCGTTCCACTGATGTATCCCATGAGCAGCTCACCACATGGGATGATGGGAGATCCTTGCCTTCGTGGAAGACTTTTAAAGGTAGCTGTCTCGCATTTACATCCTATATGGGAGAAAATCCGGAAAACTCTCAACCGGCCGGCTGACTACTTGTCACTATTATCATCTATTCTCCTTTCTTGAAAGCAGTGATTGTAACGAATATCACCAGATATCACACCAGGATTCGAACCCATGCCCTCATGCACATTAGTTTTTAGTTTGAGTTATTAGTTTAGAGCTAATTTAGTGATATAATAATGAAATGGTCTGCATGGTCTTTTCAATTTTAAGTAAATAGATGTTTGGTAATAAAGATTTTTTAATGAAAAAAAAATGTGCCAACTGAAAGTATAAAGGTATAATAATAATAATAAGCATAAAAAAGAATACGATCAATTTAAAATAGAAAATTGCAAAATCGGTGATCTAACTGAAATGAAAAAAATAAATAAAAAACAAGCATATAATGTATCAATAATACATGTATAAACCAAAAAGAGATTGGTGGGAATTTTTTTTTTTTATCTGACAATGGAAATCAAATATAATAGCAATAAGAACATGTGAGTGAATATTATGTAGATACCATTCCATTAATAATATGAAATCTTTAAAAAGAAGCAAAAGAAATTGAAAAAATAACAACGAACACAATAAATCCTTTACCACTTGCAAATATATTTTGAGATTAAAATTTGAAAATCATTGAAATATTAATTTTCGTATAAGAAACACAAATATTTATTGGGTTTTTTTCATGTACATTACAGAATCAATAAAAAACTGATGTGTTATTGTATGAATATGTCCATTATTCACGTGTTTTTCTTATCTAGAAAAAAAAGACTGCCAGGTCACAGCCTTCGAAAATGAGGTCATCGACATTTTTTTTTTTTTTTTTTGCGCAAAAAAATTGTTAGAATTGTATTTCAATAATAAATACTTGTATTAATATTTATTGAAAAATTGAAACACTTTTTCGTGTTTCTACTGTTGTTAAACTAAAAAGGAGGTCACATATTAAATATTTATAAAAAAAATATTAAAAAATTATTAATTATTAATATAAACAAATGCAGTTTTATCAAAACCTTTGTAAGACTTATACGATACTTGTGAATAGTGGTACTTACGTATTAACGCTACCTTGGCTACAGTTGCGCCAATAAAGAGCAATCTTGTTGTTCGCACGCGCAATCAGTTATCTTTTGAACGCCAACCGCAGCTACAGATTTGGCGGTTTTTAAAATTCTGCTTCCTCAAACCAGTTGTCTTTTCTAAGTCCCACATGATAAGCACACTGACTGAAATTGCATTTCCAAAACTTACGTTTACCAAAATAAGGTTTCATGTCATGGGAATTGGGACATTTTCGTTTTTTTGGTAAAATATTTCGCTCCTGAAAAAAAAATAAAATTGCATCTTGTTCTGTTTCAGGCAAATCCCAAATACGCATTTTTGTAATACTAAAAAATGGCGTCAAAAAAATCAGCAAATCTGTAGCTGTTAGATTGGCGCCACTTAAAACCGCCAAATCTGTAGCTGTTAGATTGGCGACACTTAAAACCGCCAAATCTGTAGCCAAGGTAGCGTTAATACGTAAGTACTTGAATAGTATATAATATTTCTAAGAAATATTATCTTGGTTTTAGAGTACTGCTTAAATTTACAAGAAATAAATATTATATAATAAGCAAAATAAATAATTAAATAATAAAACAAATTGTAATTAATTAATATTATTATTATTATTTATGTATTATAGTTATATTGTTTATTATTGTTATTTATTGTATTATAAAAATTATATGTCTGATTTCATAAAAAAAAATAATAGCTGTTCATAAAATCTTGAATTTAATTTGGAAAAGAAAAGAAGAAAGAAATGTTAAAAAGACTGGAAGATGTATTTTTTTTTAACATTTAAAAGAGAAGATTTCAAAAATATTTTTTTCCTTTTACAGGCTTTTTTTTTCTCATATTATGCATAATAAACATCTTTACTTCTTTTTGATTAATAACTGTGTATTGATAGCTTCACAAAGAAATCACTTAAAAATAAAAATAAAAATGATAGAAAACCACCTAAAAGAATACATCTTTTATTGATGCAGCTATGTTAAGTAACAAATATGATGAAAACTAGAAAAAGGCTTCACATATCATTGTCAAAAGGATAACTCGAAAAAGGTATGAAATATATTGAGAAGTTCAACGGACTCTTGCTCCCACCCCACATTAGGATAGTACATGCATTAAATTTCTAGCATCTAGAGACACGTGATATGGGATATTGTCATGTTTGTTCAAGGCAACATCTTCGATTCTACCAACTGATTGAATTTTTTTTTTTTTTCCTTAGGCGGCATTGCAAATTGAACAATAAAAACCAGTGTGAAGTTCCACAAAACATTTCCGCCAATAAATATTTTTCTCCCGTACTATCTCTATTGCTATCAAATTTGAAATCTTTTTTGTTTGTTCTAATGCAGCTGGCAAACACTTTCAATAGTTGTCTTGGATGTCTTAAGGCAAAGCGCTGCACCGACGTTACCACTAAGCACTCCCCAAGAGGTGCGTGTAACTTGAAGATAAGCTACGGACGCGGAGTCACAATACCTCCGCATCGCTCCTGTTAGACCGGGGCCTACGGTTTCAAGAGGATTCCGAACCACTACAAACAGCCGTGGCACCGCCGGGATTCGAACCCGACCTGTGGTACCGAGCGCAAGAGAGCTAGCCACGCGGCCATTCAGGCCCACAAAAATTTGAAACCTAAGACATGGAAACCTGACATGTCTAACCTATTGACATGGAAACCTGACTGTCGTTTGATGAATTTTCTTACTCATCCACTGTCAGCCAAAAACTCTTTGTAAAGAATATATTAATCGACGATAAAGCAAAATGCCTCAAAATTTCTTTGTCCCCTAAACTGACCTGGGCATTTTTATTGGTAAAACCGCAATAAATTTTTTTCGTATTTCTTAATGCAAATTTTAGGTCTTTGCAATTTATCGGTTTGCATATTTTATTTATTTATTTAATTTACGCCAGCCTGTCT